>JAWPHD010004055.1:0-198707 GCA_037043455.1 Cyrtodaria siliqua
GCCTCACTTTGTCCTTTGATACTTGGTCATATAATTATGTATTGTTAGCATTGGTGGACATCACTGAATGACAAAAAATAAATACGTTAAGAGTTTGTCATGATAGACCTTGAATAAGCATGATAGAAAATGACTAAATGAATATGAATGTGTGTGTGTTGTGGGGAGGGGGGTTCTACCCCTCTGCATGTATGTTTGTGAGATTGCAGTGATTGTATTCTGCCCCGGCAACCACACAGGGATCAAATTGTGTATAAAAAATAAAATAAAACAAAAAAAAATGGCAGAAACAAGTGGCCCAAACAATATTATTGTGCACACTTGGGTTTAGTATTACTGAGTGCAATTAAGGTGACGGTGACAGGGCGACTTGACAACTATTACTGTGTCCAACATATCATATATTCCAACATCTTTTAAGCACAAACAAAAAATCATTTGTGATGAATAAGAAGTATGCACTTCAGAATCAACAGGACTGGTGGTCCCAATCAACAGGACTGGTGGTCCCAAAAGGAAATACATTAATAAGTTTTTCAAATGTTTCCCCCAACATTCGTGGTCACAATTTTTTATATAATGTCCTTTGCAAAGCTTGTGTTCATTGTTATCAACCAAAAAACTTCCAAAGTTATTTCTAAGATCCACCTTTTAAATCCAAGATGGCTGCCATAGAAATTTCTGTGACAATTGTTGTTCTAAAAGGTTTACAGATTATATATTTTTCGAAAATGGTATTACCGTTTTCTGCCATGTCAGCACTCTATTTGCCATATGTCAGCACTCTATTTTCAATAGACAGTATCTCGGCATATCTACGATCATTCAGCAGAGGGAAATGAGCAAGTTGCTTCAAATGACCTGATGGCTGCTCCTTGCGCCCCTGAATCAGTGACCCAGATAGCATTTTTGCACTCAATAACTATTGACCTACAATCTTTAAGAATATACGTGTAATCTCAAACTGTACCGTCCGTGTGTGTAATCTGATATTCTTTACTGACCAGGGCTAGCTGGGTGATCATTTATGACCCCTTTTAATGTAAAGTTAATGTCATAATTTAACACATTTTTAACAATAGGTTATTAATCAGAGCATGACAATTTAGTTAACTCATTTATTTTACATCGATTGTAACAAAAGCTCTATGAACTTATTTGAATCACTCTCGATGTCTTCCTGAGTAGAACCAATACTTTATTAGAAGCAATGCAGATAAAGTGTCTTGCTCAGGGACACAATGCATATGGCAGGAATCGAACCCATGACTTTTGGATATTGGGTCCAACGCTCTTCCACTAGACCACTGCGCTCCATGATAACGACAATTTGAGAACATTAACAATACAGGCATGAAATCAAGCTCGATAAAATTATCTCAATCCATTCTGCTTCAATACTTGTCATGTATTAAGGTGAATTAAATAATCTCAATCCATTCCAATTTTTTTTTTATTGGAAACTATTAATATTGCCTATATTTGCCTATAAAATGGCCTTTGATTTGAATATGTGATTCAGTCTTGTGTTGATAGTACCCAAGTTACACTTTCAAAGTTAGAGTGGCCAATATCCAGTCAACCATCAGATGAATGAATGGTGTTTTATGGCACGTCGACACAGATGAACACTGGGGCGATGCTTTCTATCTCAAAATACTGGTGTGGCCTATTGGACAGCTTGGTGGACTTGAAACCCGAGGACCTGGGTGCAGCCTCACCAGTACCACTGATTTTTAAATGTGTGGCAGACACTTTTAATTCATTAGCCTCATCCATCATATGGGGACATAAACCGGGTGGTCCCGTTTATCGGAGTCTATAGTTTTGGCCCCGTGTGGTTCCCGGGGGCTCCGTTTGGTCACGGGGCAAATAATAGGGCCACTGCAGATCCCTTTGGAGGGTTAAGCAGATGGGTAGAATCCCCACAAATTCATGTTCATTTTATCATTTTTTGTTCATGTTCATTTAAGGTCTTCATCATGATCCCTGCATTGTTTCAGGTGCCATCTCGCTCACATCAAAAGAGCAGTGGCAGAAAAACAATAAACGTGGCGTAAATGGAGTTTCTACGATAGAATTTGCAGCAACTCTGCAGTTCAGGGTGAGAAGGTAACCTAGGCCCATTTTCCATATTTTATCTCGATGTACATGGAGGATGAGCGTGGCATGTTCATGCCTGTAGGCGCCATATAACCTTTCATGTGTTGGTGCGCCTTAAAACCCAATTCAATTCAATTATCGGAGTCTATCCTCTGAGCACATTAAAGAACCATAGGAATCTATTCGTTAGTAAGAGTGGGCAGGTTCAAGATGTCTATGTATTCTTCCCCACTCGCTTAGGTGGCTCTGAATAACCTGTTGATGAGCCGTTAAACAACATTCACTTCATAATCATTTATTAGTGTACATTAGCTGAAATTAGTTAAAATTTGGTTTTCAAATAAAAAAAAAAATTCACAATGCATGTTAACTTTTTTTTTATATATATCACTCTACTCCATTCATTCTATAAACCATTTACAATTATAACAGCATTTCTATTTAAAGGGGTTGATGCACTATTTTCAAACAAAATTTATTTTAAAGGGCTCTGATGAAAAAATTGAAGAAAGCTGAAAGAATTATAAAATACCATGAAAAATAAAGGAGACATGACCTATTGAAAATATGCGAAGAAACATCATATGGAGACGGGATCTGCTTTGCTTTAAAATATGTTTTGTCTATATGCCATATATGGTAAAATGGCACGATGAAGCCATCGTTCCAAAATGGCTGCCCCCCTTTATGTTTCTTTGCAAATGTTCAATAGGTCATATCTCCTTTATTTTTCATGGTATATTTGATAATTCTTTCCGCTTTCTTCAAGTTTTTTTAGAGCCCTTTTAAATAAATATATTTGAAAACAGTGCATCAACCCCATTAACATTCATTTGAATAACATGTCACAATTAAAACAATGTTTTTCTTTTATATACAATACAACATTCAGACAGGTTCAAAACAAGTTAAACGATTAAAACAAGAAAGTATTTTTTTTTCAATAAACACACACAAAATCACAGAAGCATGCTTTACATACAGTATGATACAACTTAAAGTATCACAGATATATCATAAACTAGATTTAAAAGAAAAAGACAACCTTGATCACATTTTAATGAAGATAAATTAATATGTTAATTGCTTAGACTCCTTTTAAAATGTTTCATTATACCAATGCATACACAGTTTATAATAAGTTTAAAAGTTCATTTTGTTTTTAAATGTCAGAATAAATTTCCTCAGTTCACTTCTTCAATGTATATTTTCCGTTAATAAATAGTTTAAATTTTGTTCAACGTTTCGATTTAAAGTTTATAAGTAATATTTATTCATAATACAGTTTTAAGTAGGCCTACTTTCTGTTGAATTTCTTCTCCTCTTTTGTACTGTAAAGCTGAAAAAGAAAGAGAAAACCCGTGAGGTGACGTTTGTAAGGGGTTTTCTTTAAATACAGCTGCTCTGGATAGATTCTGACCCCAAATTTTCAATTCTTGGTGGGTGATGTATATAAATAACCAGAAACGAAACATTCCTGAGCCATTTTTGCATTATGGTCCTTAAAATGTTCCCAATTGAACGGTTTCAATTGCTTAGAAAATGGAGTTACCGAATTGTTTAGCTCTAAACCGAAAAGTAAGTCAATGAAGATACTTGTATTGCACTGAAGTAGTTGCATTTTAAACTAAAAATGTGTCCATTAGGTCACGGATACCTTTGCTCCTGCTTTCCATATTAATAAGGAAAATTGTTGTTTCGATTCCATATTAATAAGGAAATTGTTGTTCGAGTATTAATTTCATGATCTTTTACTATTCGAAGGGGAATAACTCTGGAATTACTGAGGCAATGGGCCAATTATAGAATTTGGCCGAGACATTGTGCCTATATACAATTTGACCAAGTTTTGAGAAGATTGGATAACAATTACAGGGGTAACACTATATACCCTTCCACCTTCGTGGGGATGTTTGATTGAATGTTAAATTAAGAAAATTCGAAAGTAGGTTGTCATTCACACTGACCAACTACTTTTGGTAGAACATTTATATAAACGTGTGTAGTGGAAAAGCTCTATGGCTTCTGGTGTTTGAGAAATTGTCATAACCTGAATGATAACTTTTTTGAGACAACTGTGAGACTATGTTCCCCTCCAATTTGAGGCGAAGCTTAAATAATATTTTATGTATGCACAGCAAGTCTGTAAATTGTTGATGCATTACTTATAAAGAAGCAGAAACTTTGTATTGTTGTACTTTTCGTGTTTTGGTCTATGGTACTGCGGATCTGTATAGTTGGCAGAAGTATTGGCTTCCCACCGAACGCCTGGTGCCACTGGACTTTCCGGTTTTTCATCAACTTGTGTTCATATGCACCGGGACTGAAACAGTTTAAATGAGCAATAAAGATACCTTGAGGGCAGCAGATGGGAAATAGATATCTGGTGGGCAGACGATGGGAAATAAAAAAATGTGGTGGACAGCAGATGGGAAATAAAGGTATGTGGAGGGCAGAAGAAGGGAAAAAAGATATGTGGTGGGAGAAGAAAGGAAACAAAAATAGGTGGTAGGCAGAAGGTTGGAAATAAAAATATTAAATGGACAGAAGAAGGGAAACAAAGATATGTGGTGGGCAGAAGAAGGGAAACAAAGATATGTGGTGGGCAGAAGATGGGAAATAAAGATATTAAAATGGACAGAAGATGGGAACCAAAGATATTTGGTGGGCAGAAGATGGGAAATAAAGATATATGGTGGACAGAAGATGGGAAATACAGATACGTGGTGGCAGAAGATGGAAATAAAGATATTAAATTGACAGAAGACGGGAACCAAAGATATGTGGAGTGCAGAAGATGGGAAATAAAAGAATGTGGTGGCAAAAGCTTGGACAATATAAATTTTATGTGGTAGGCAGAAGATGGGAAATAAATACATATGAAGGGAAGTAGATGGGAAATAAAGATTTATGTTTATGACAGAAGATTGGAAATGTGGGAATAATAAATACTAGTAAATGTGATGGCAGAATATAGGAAATTTATAAAGAAATTTATGGAGAGCAGAAAATGGGAAGTAATATAGATATAAAAATCGAACAGGAAAAGTAGCATTCAAGGACGACAGTCAACCACAAACACACACAGAAACAAAGAATAACTTTAAAGATGAATAAAAGGCCAAATAAGACATCACAAACACAAAAGGGTTGACAATAGGGCTACCGCCTTGAAACAATCAGTGGTAAAAAAGGCCGCTGGGGGTTTACACCAGGTTCTAGGGTGCATCAAACCTCACACTTACCTTCCTTCATCCCAATAAAACGGGACAGTGTACATAAAGAAACCCCTGCCATGAACTATTCTCTAACCAACAAGGCAGCATTAATAGGCAATATAAGTAAAACACAAAGATGCTCGTGTATATATTAATACAAAAAATAGCCTAGAAAGCCACAAAGAAGGTACTCAATGACTTGGCAGAAGCCAGAGCAACAAGGGAATAAACCATTGAGGGCAGGACAAGACAAGACTGCAGACAAACATCAAACGTCACCGTCCTTTTGGGCTTTAGCTTTTAGGTAGACGTCATCATAGGGTCCACAGCCTGTCCGATCATCGCACAATTAAAGAGGAAAGCATAGTGGCGAGCTGTAAATGAGTCCACCACCAAGCATGCAGTGCGTCACAAAATGATAAGGTCATACCTCTTTTGATAAACCTTTTAACAAGTTTAACAAAGATAGTATGAACGTGATCATGACCAAGGAAAATTACGAAGTTTGTAAATCACGTCACCATAGAAGTCAGGTTGTGATAACTTCATACAACTTGATTACTTTTATTTGTTTTATTTGTTTTATTTGTTATGATTAAAGTGATGCGACATACCCGGGTAATACTTCCTGGATATCCCGTCTGTATACTGGGAACCTGTCGGCACCCACCAGGAATGGTTTCTCTGACGTGTCAAACTGCCTCATGTCTGTACACGTGGTCTGGTAGGCCGTTGGACTGGGTGTCTGGTCCTACAATGTACATATATGTGCCATTAGAACATCACATGGTAAATCCTGGCACTCTGATTGGATAATATCAGAAATGCTACAAAGTCATGGATTTTATCTGGATTATAACTATGAAATACATAAAGAGAGATCAATGCAACTCAATGATTTTATAAACTTCCTATGAAGTCAGTTGTTTAAATAGATTATTTCTAAACATACATTAGAATTTAACTAATTATAAATGGATGGAGGGATTTATAAACTTTAGTATAAATCACATTAAAGGGGATGAGCGGATCATTTATTTTCCTTTTGATTTTATATTCATATTTCAGTTTTTCATTTATTTTAAACAACATTTATAGTTTGCATGTTCTTTATCCTATTTATTGTTACTCAAGCATGTTATTTGTGAAAAACAAAGTTTTTTTAAGCTGTTCTCAAAAGTTTAACTACAGTACTCTGGGACATCTTTAGTAAAACTTTAAATGTTTTCAACAAATAACGTTTTATTTTTTAGTTTCCCAAAATCAATACTGCCACCTGTGTGGACAGTACTGCCACCTGTGGACAGGTAAGTCATTATGATAACTGATATTTGCTTATCCTTTTTACAACGATCCCACTATGCACTGCGAATCCTTTTACATGTTTAGTCAATAAGTCTTTTTTAGTATCTGCATCACTAAGATGTACTATATTTTTACGGGAGATAATCAAATGATTACCTGCAAATTAAACATGGTACAAAAGTAAAATATTATGAAACACCCAATATCCAATACAAATAAGGCCTACACACATAAGTTGATGGTTATTGCAACACTGTTGTAAGTGTATATAAATACAGAAGAAGATACAACAAATCCTCAAATGATATAAATCACTTTAAAGTAGCTATCCCGTCAACAACAGCAAAACTGCCAACTCATAATTCGTTTTACCACTTTCAATCACGGGTATTTTAAGAACATGTGAATAAACCTATATTTTTAATCAGCACAATCATGTGCATTATTATATGACCTGGAAACCTGGACAGAGTTTTGATAATCAATTTTGCGGTGTAATTTTGCAATTATTTTGCAGATAGTTCCTTTAACCTGTGTTCATATCCTCTTCACGAACGTACCCTTTAATACTATCAGTTGTATACAATATTTTCTTAATATATTTTTCAACAAAAGCTATAGTGAACTAATATTTCATTTTATTTTTCAACCGTATGCATACTCGACTCTAAAAATATCTTTATTTTTTTGCCTAGAGCTGGTTTATGACCCTCTGTTCAACTGAAAAAAATAATATGCAGAGAGTCTCTAAGAACTCATAAAACATGTCTTTAAGATGCAAAACAATTCATCTAGATGGTTGAATTATACACATCAATATATACAAATATATACAAAAAAAATCAACACCAACACGTTACACCTACCAACTCCTGCATCTTTAGTCTAAACTGCCAGTATCATTCTTTCATGAAAACACATATAGTTGCGCAATCTTTGGATCAAAAGAACCAAAGTCAAGACATTCACCCTCAAAGAATGAAACAATCAGCGCGAAGGAATAAAATAGCTCATTCTTGCGGGGTAAGTTTTGTTCTATATATCATGAAGTTTTACACCCAATGCAACACTCCCCATACATATCTATATACAGCAACTAAATTTGAAAGAAGAAAAGAGAAAATTGCAGTGCTGTTCACTCATGTGCACTCATCCCAGGAATGCATAGATCCACTCTGTCAATCAATCATATATCTGACCATGCCAGTTGACCAATTAAAATCACATGAGGTATTTACCCCGTTACATATAGCACATGCTGTCCCACAAACAAACATTTTATACAATAGAAACACATGGTAATGTTTGCGGCCAAAATTGAGCTTGGACAACGGTCCACTGGCAGGGTTTATCGATTTGTACGGATCTATGTATTTTGCATTCTTTGCCTACTCCATTGTGCCCAAAATTGACAGAGAGTCTTAAATTCTTAGTGTTACAAATGCACACAAATACTGTTCTATCTCGTGGTGCATCCCAGCAATTGTACAATATTTCCCTTTGTTAATATGCCCTTAATGGATAGAGGGTCAACAAAACTTTAGTGTTACAAATGCACACAAATACTGTTCTCTCTCTTGCACCCATCCCAGCAATTGTAAATTTTTCCCTCTGTTAATATGCCTTTAATGGATAGGTCAACAAAACCTTAGTGTTACAACTGTTCTATCTCTTGCATCCATCCCTGCAATTGTACAATATTTCCCTCTGTTACTGTGCCCTTAATGGATAGAGGGTCAACAAACCCTTAGTGTTACAACTGTTCTCTCTCTTGCAGCCATCCCAGCAATTGTACAATCTTTCCCTCTGTTAATATGCCCTTAATGGACAGAAGGTCAACAAAACCTTAGTGTTACATATGCACACAAATACGGTTCTTTCCTTACTCTTTTGTTCCTTAACTTGACAGAGGGTCTTAAATCCTTACTAGTACAAATATTGTTCATGTTAGTTCATCCATCCCAGCAACTGTGCATTCTTTCCTTCTGTTATTGTGCCCTTAACAGACAGAGGGTTTCAATGCCTTATGTTACATATGCACACACATTCTGTACTCTCTCATGCACCCATCCCAGCAATTACACATTTTCTCCCTGCACAATAAACAGAGGGACTATATAATACCTAATGTTACAATACACACAAATACTGTTCACTTTAGTGCACCCATTCCAGCAATTGTGCATTCTTTCCTTACTCGTTTAATGCCTTAACCTGACATAGTCCTTAATGTTACAAATGCACACAAATACTGATCACTTTAGTGCACCAATCCCAGCAATTGTGCATTCTTTCCTTACTCTTTTGTTCCCTAACCTGACAGAGGGTCTAAAATCCTAAGTGTTACAAATGCACACAAATACTGTTCTGTCTCAACCACCCATCCCAGCAATTGTGCATTCCCGCCCCAGCCGGACAATATCACTACCTTGTATACCGTATCCTGTCTTTCTACGACATTATTGATTGTCGCATCACTATCCCTTAGATCTAATTTAGTTCTACTTTGTGACAGAAGGCCCTGAAAATCATTGAAATGATCATGCTATATGTGAATTATACAATACTCAAAAGAAACACCTAATAGTGGGTCATAAAAATTGTTTAAAAATAAAACAAGAGGTCAATGACCTTGAAGCTCTACTGATTGATTTTGATTTCAGGAAGTAGTCGCTACAGACTTGTTTTTTGAAAATCTATTTTTAGCCGTGGCGGCCATCTTGAATTTCCGGCCGACCTGAAATTTTGCTAGGATCAATTAGACATTAAGAGCAACATTCCTGTGAAGTTTCATGAAAATCCGTCAAGTAGTTTCAGAGGAGTAGTCGCTACAAGTTTTTACTATATAACTCTATGTAAACAAAAATGGCCGCTGGCAGCCATGTTTAACGTCAAATCAAACGATTTTCGACAAGGACCAACATCATGTCATACTGATCATTTTAGAAAAAGTCCCATATCAATATCTCTTATAGTTTTGAAGAAGTAGTCACTACAAACTTATTTATTTTAAATCTATTTTTAGCTGTGGCGGCCATCTTGAATTTCCGGCCGACGTGAAATTTTTCTAGGATCAACTAGACATCAAGAGCAACATTCCTGTGAAGTTTCATGAACATCCGTCAAGTAGTTTCAGAGGAGTAGTCGCTACAAGTTTTTACTATATAACTCTATGTAACCAAAGATGGCCACTGGCAGCCATGTTTAACGTCGAATCAAAATAATTTTCCACAAGGATCAACATCATGTCATTCTGATCATTTTAGAAAAAGTCCCATATCAATATCACTTATAGTTTTCAAGAAGTAGTCGCTACAAACTTATTTTTTAAAAATCTATTTTTAGCTGTGACGGCCATCTTGAATTTCGGGCAGATCTGAAATTTTGCTATCAATTAGACATCAAGAGCAACATTCCTGTAAAGTTTCATGACAATCCGCCAAGTAGTTTCAGAGGAGTAGTCGCTAAAAGTTTTTACTATATAACTCTATGTAAACAAAGATGGCCGCTGGCAGCCATGTTTAACGTTGAATCAAAACGATTTTTGACAAGGATCAACATCATGTCATGCTGATCATTTTAGAAAAAGTCCCATATCAATATCACTTATAGTTTTGAAGAAGTAGTCGCTACAAACTTGTATTTTAAAACTCTATTTTTAGCTTTGGTGGCCATCTTGGATTTCACATCAACATGAATTTTTGCTAGGATCAACTAGACTTTATGGGCAACATTTCTGTAAAGTTTCATGAATATCCATCCAGTAGTTTCAGAGGAGTTGTCGCTACAAATAAAAGTTTACGGACAGACAGACGGACGGACGGACAACGGACGCCGCACCACGGCATAAGCTCTGCTGATCTCTGATCAGTAGAGCTAAAAATTCAATCTGAAAGAATGGTAAATCATTAGCCATTATTTAACTATTTCTGATTAAAAAAATTAAAACAAAATATATATTCTTGCCAAGGCACTGTTCCTTGGTTTTTCAAATAAAATATTACTAAAAAAAAAGGATTTGAGTAGCACTGTTGTTTAAAAAGTGAAAAATACTTCTCGCTGCTCTGTCTCCTCTTGCAATGTAAAAGAGTGTATAAATCACTTAATGGGAATGTAGCAACACAGCCAAACCATCTTTATTATTGAGAGTTCTGAAATACTTGAATAAGGGTGTAAAATTATCAAAATCAAATGATAAACAAAGAAGATATGATAATTTGGAGTTTCTGTTTTAAACGGATATGGAAGCGGTCATTTTGAGAGCTATGAAATCACGGTTCTCAATGACCATATATGGAATATTTATAAATATGAAAATGTACTGATTTATAGGAAAAGATTTGACAGCAACTGTATAAAACATATGTAATACTTAACGGTAATAATGCTTTATATGACCAGTAAAATAAAATTGCATTCATTTGTCGTGATTTTCTTCGTTTAAAATGATATTTATCAATATTCCTTATATGGAGGCTCCCATATTCGTTTTAGAACAACCTTTAATGGTCTTATCTTTTTTGTTTCTCATCCGATATTGATAATTTTTTCACCTTTTTCCAAGTTTTTCATAACTCTCAATAATAGAGCTTGTTTAATTTGGCTGTGTCGCTACATTCCCTTTAAAAACAAAGATACTGGAGGCATTCTTAAAGAATTATGGATGTCCATCAAAAAATTAATCTTAGTCATAAGATGACATTCAAATCACCTTTAGGCACTTATAATTCGGGAAATCAAATGCCCCCTACTTCAATAATCATGCAGGTATATGGTGATTTGTGACTATGCAATTATGTAGAAAAACTATTGGCAAATTAAAAAAAAAAAAAATATCCGTCTGTCCCTTTAAGCTTAAACAGTGGAACAGTTGCCCCTATTTTTATAACACAAAACCCTTACCACATATTCTCTTTGGAATCGAGGCCCTGTCCTGGCCCCCATAGTATACCCTTTCACAGAGTTGATCTTGTGTTCTATGTTGTACCAGAAGTTTGTTTTCTGAAAAAGATTTTTTTTTTTGAAAACATACAGTTCAAACAATTAAGTAGATAATACATATACAGATTGAATAGCGGGTTCTATTATCATGAATATTTTACGGAGACGGAAAAGTGTTTTTTTAAGGGAGCGATGTGGCGTTTACTTCGTTGTGATTTAAAGGAACACTGTCCGTAAGTAAGCAGATATTGAGCAAAAGCAAATAACTGTCTGATTTTTTTATTCAGTGAAATGTACAAATGAAAACATGAGCATAGACCCAAATAAGTCTGTAGTAATAAATTCATGAGTTTGAAAAAAAAGAGCTTTATTTATTGTTTGTAAACAATAATTAATGTGGCAATATTTACAGTTTCTGCTTATCACATGACATCCATTAGGTTTTCTATATAGTATGTATTGCGTAATATAAATGGCCCGTTCACTATTTCACCTGCGAGTGTTATTTTAGTTCCAAACTTACAAAGCGATACTTCTTATTGTTGTACCACTATCGAATTCCATCAAACAATCTTGTTATTATTTAGTAAATATTCAATAATGGGTACTGTGTAATTATTTTGTGTTTTATAAGCTAAAGGTTACGGACATTGTCCCTTTAAGAATATATAGCTATACTTCAGACAAACAACGCTGTCAATAAGTTAAATTCTTTCAGGGTGTCACATTAAAAAGTATTCTGGAGTTAGTTAAAAACAAAACTCATCATGCATTTTCTTTCTATGATAAATTCTAATCTTTCACCTAGAGAAATGTTACACATTACAACATAATCTATGAGAGTCACTTGCATGTTTGTTTCAACACAGTAATAGCAATACAGTCAACTCTGCTCAAGAGACCATCTGTATTAAGGGACCATATGTATTAAGAGACAACCTATAGTAAGAGATCACCTGTATTAAGGGACCATATGTATTAAGAGACAACCTATAGTAAGAGACCACCTGTATTAAGAGACCACATGTATTAAGAGACAACCTACAGTAAGAGACCACCTGTATTAAGGGACCATATGTATTAAGAGACAGCCTGTAGTAAGAGACCACCTATATAAAGAGACCACCTGTATTAAGAGACCATATGTATTAAGAGACCATATTTATTAAGAGAAAGAGATCATATGTATTAAGAGACCATCTGTATTAAGAGACCACATGTATTAAGAGGCACCTGTATTAAGAGACCACCTGTGTTAAGAGACCACCTGTGTTAAGAGACCACTTGTATTAAGAGACCACATGTGTTAAGAGACCACCTGTATTAAGAGACCATCTGTATTAAGAGACAACATGTATTTATGAGACACCTGTATTAAGAGACCACCTGTGTTAAGAGACCATGTGTATAAAGAGACCATATGCATTAAGAGACCACCTGTATTAATAGACCATCTGTATTAAGAGACCAAGTGCTTTACATGTATTAAGAGACCAATTGCTTTAAGAGACCACCTGTATTAAGAGACCAAGTGCTTTACATGTATTAAGAGACCATCTGATTTAAGAAACCACCTGTATTAAGAGACCACATGTATTAAGAGACCAGCTGTATTAAGAGACCACATGTATTAAGAGACCATCTGTATTAAGAGACTGTCTGCTTTAAGGGACCACCTGTATTAAGTAACTGTCTGCTTTAAGAGACCACCTGTATTAAGAGACTGTCTGCTTTAAGAGACCACCTGCATTAAGAGACCACCTGTATTAAGAGACCATCTGCTTTAACAGACCATCTGTATTAAGAGATAACCTGTATTAAGAGACTGTCTGCTTTAAGAGTACACCTGTATTAAGACATCACCTGTATTAAGAGATCACATGTATTAAGAGACCACCTGTATTAATAGACCATCTGTATTAAGAGACCACCTGTATTAAGAGACCATCTGTATTAAGAGACCAAGTGCTTTACATGTATTAAGAGACCAATTGCTTTAAGAGACCACCTGTATTAAGAGACCACATGTATTAAGAGACCATCTGTATTAAGAGACCAAGTGCTTTACATGTATTAAGAGACCATCTGCTTTAAGAGACCACCTGTATTAAGAGACCATCTGTATTAAGAGACTGTCTGCTCTAAGGGACCACCTGTATTAAGTAACTGTCTGCTTTAAGAGACCACCTGTATTAAGAGACTGTCTGCTTTAAGAGACCACCTGCATTAAGAGACCACCTGTATTAAGAGACCATCTGCTTTAACAGACCATCTGTATTAAGAGATAACCTGTATTAAGAGACTGTCTGCTTTAAGAGTACACCTGTATTAAGACATCACCTGTATTAAGAGATCACATGTATTAAGAGACCACCTGTATTAATAGACCATCTGTATTAAGAGACCACCTGTATTAAGAGACCATCTGTATTAAGAGACCAAGTGCTTTACATGTATTAAGAGACCAATTGCTTTAAGAGACCACCTGTATTAAGAGACCACATGTATTAAGAGACCATCTGTATTAAGAGACCAAGTGCTTTACATGTATTAAGAGACCATCTGCTTTAAGAGACCACCTGTATTAAGAGACCACATGTATTAAGAGACCATATGTATTAAGATACCACCTGTATTAAGAGGCTGTATGCTTTAAGGGACCACCTGTATTAAGAGACCGTCTGCTTTAAGAGACCATCTGCATTAAGAGACCACCTGTATTAAGATATCATCTACTTTAAGAGACCACCTGTATTAAGACATCACCTGTATAAATAGACTGCATGTATTAAGAGACCACCTGTATTAATAGACCATCTGTATTAAGAGACCACCTGTATTTTTTTAAGAGACCATCTGATATAAGAGATGAACTGTATTAAGAGACAAGCTGTATTAAGAGACCATCTTCTTTAAGAGACCACCTGTATTAAAAGACCATCTTCTTTAAGACCATCTGCTTTAGACCACCTGCATTAAGAGACCATCTGCTTTAAGAGACCATCTGTATTAAGAGACCATCTGTATTAAGAGACCACCTGTATTAAGAGACCACCTGTAATAAGAGTCCACCTGTTTTAAGAGACCACCTCTATTAAAAGACCACCTGCATTAAGAGACCATGTGCTTTACATGTATTAAGAGACCATCTGCTTTAAGAGACCACCTGTATTAAGAGACCAAGTGCTTTACATGTATTAAGAGACCATCTGATTTAAGAAACCACCTGTATTAAGAGACCACATGTATTAAGAGACCAGCTGTATTAAGAGACCACATGTATTAAGAAACCATCTGTATTAAGGGACCACCTGTATTAAGAGATAACCTGTAGTAAGAGACCACCTGTATAAAGAGACCACCTGTATTAAGAGACCATATGTATTAAGAGACCATATTTATTAAGAGAAAGAGATCATATGTATTAAGAGACCATCTGTATTAAGAGACCACATGTATTAAGAGGCACCTGTATTAAGAGACCACCTGTGTTAAGAGACCACCTGTATTAAGAGACCACTTGTATTAAGAGACCACATGTGTTAAGAGACCACCTGTATTAAGAGACCATCTGTATTAAGAGACAACATGTATTTATGAGACACCTGTATTAAGAGACCACCTGTGTTAAGAGACCATATGTATAAAGAGACCATATGCATTAAGAGACCACCTGTATCAATAGACCATCTGTATAAAGAGACCAAGTGCTTTACATGTATTAAGAGACCAATTGCTTTAAGAGACCACCTGTATTAAGAGACCAAGTGATTTACATGTATTAAGATCTTAGACCATATGATTTAAGAAACCACCTGTATTAAGAGACCACATGTATTAAGAGACCAGCTGTATTAAGAGACCACATGTATTAAGAGACCATCTGTATTAAGAGACTGTCTGCTTTAAGGGACCACCTGTATTAAGTAACTGTCTGCTTTAAGAGACCACCTGTATTAATAGACCATCTGTATTAAGAGACCACCTGTATTAAGAGACCATCTGATTTAAGAGACCACCTGTATTAAGAGACCACCTGTATTAAGAGACCACCTGTATTAAGAGTCCACCTGCTTTAAGAGACCAGTTGTATTAAGAGACCATCTTCTTTAAGAGACCACCTGTATTAAGAGACCATCTTCTTTAAGACCATCTGCTTTAGACCACCTGCATTAAGAGACCATCTGCTTTAAGAGACCACATGTATTAAGAGACCACCTGTATTAAGAGACCACCTGTATTAAGAGTCCACCTGCTTTTAGAGACCATCTGTATTAAGAGACCACATGTATTAAGAGACCATCTGATTTAAGAGACCACCTGTATTAAGAGTCCACCTGCTTTAAGAGACCAGCTGTATTAAGAGAACATCTTTAAAGACCATCTGCTTAAGAGACCACCTGTATTAAGAGACCATCTTCTTTAAGACCATCTGCTTTAAGAGACCACCTGTATTAAGAGAACATCTTCTTTAAGAAACCACCTGTATTAAGAGACTATCTGCTTTAAGAGACCACCTGTATTAAGAGACCACGTGTATTAAGAGTCCACCTGTATTAAGAGATCACCTGTATTAAGAGACCACCTGTATTAAGAGATCTTCTTTAAGACCATCTGCTTTAAGAGACCATCTGCTTTAAGAGACCAGCTGTATTAAGAGACCATCTTCTTTAAGAGACACCTGTATTAAGAGTCCATCTATTAGGAGACCACCTGTATTAAGAGACCATCTTTAAGAGACCACCTGTATTTAGAGACCATCTTCTTTAAGAGATCACCTATATTAAGAGTCCACCTGTATTAAGAGACCGTCTGCTTTACGAGGCCACCATTTCAGTTCCAAATTGTATTATTATAAATTTAAATACACCTGTATAAGAGAACACCTGTGTTAAGAGAATTGCTCCTCCCTTAAGTTGTCTCTTAATACAGGGTTGACTATGATTCATAGAACAGTGGTAAAGTAAATTAACCTTCCCCGAGGAGTGGCTCTAAATACCCTTAGTAATGAGCTGGAGTGCGCTGAAAACATGAGATTATTTAAATTCTGAAGTTGATCATTAGGGAAATTCTTCACGAGGTGGTAGGCATGTGGTTCTTTTTAGGAACTAGCAGATTCAAGCGAATAAGAATTCCTGATCTTTTGCCCATAGAAATGAAATAAGGCCATATAAAATTATATGGGTGGTTCCTATTACATGCTCAAAATAGGGTAGGTAGGGAAAATATTTTATTTTCTAAAAATATTTTATTTGATATTTTGTCTTTTTTTTACACTATGCTTTTATACCCAATAAATAAATAAACTTAACTATATAATTATATTTGTTGATATCATCAGATACAGAACCGGTAGAAAAAATAATTAAAAACAACAGAAGAAAAGAAGATAAAATGCATTTTTTTAAAAAAAAATTGAGGGGTCATAAAATGTTTAGGGTTGGCTCCTAAAAACAGGGTCGGTCGGAAAACCGGAACCACACCTATTATTTTATTTGGCCTAAAACATTTGAATTATTTGTTTATCAAGAAGGACATAGTGCTCACTTACCCAGTTTGAGTCCTCCTGACCTTTACAATTTTTACAGTTAATGTTTCGACAAATGAACAAAATAATAAGCAGGATTGTAGTTAAGTTTACCATCAAATTCCTGAAAAGACATCCTTATACCACATACAACACTTACATCTTCATTTTCATAACAGCCCGGGCCTCTGTGTGGGGCTCCTCTCAGGGGACATATCTCATTGCCAAACCTATTCTGAGGCATCTTGGTGGGGAACAACTCCCTATCTAGGGTCGTCATAAAAGAGACTTTTGGCCCCGTATCCACTGAAAAAACAAAAGGGAAAATACATTCAGCAAAATTTTAAATAAGTTGCTAGATAGAGTATCGTGTCATCGAGTTGGTTGATTTAAACATCGAGGTGTTTAAACCAACCAACGAGATGAGACCATACTCTAGTTGTTTTGTAGCATGTCCATTTCAGCTGTCTCACACACAGTCTGCCATACTCTAACTTCCAATAACTGATAGTTAGAGTACACCATTTATTTTGACAGGTGTTATTTTCAAATAAACGATTTACACCTGTGCAACTACAAAAGGAATTTCAGTGACCATGCTACAAACTTGTGTATCCTTTTATCAAAGCCATGGTATTTTATTTTATCCATAATAGATTGTAAACCATGATAAAAATACATATTTAAACCCTGATCATATAATAAATGCGCTGGCAGTGTGTGTACATTTTAATTCTGAAATTTCTGAACTGAATTGTTTGACAATGAAATGAAATGGAGTTCTATGTCCCATTAACACACCATATGAGATTATAAAGAGACTGCAACCTCAGAAAGAGAGAGGATGAAGTTTCCCATCAGACAAGCCTCTGCGAGGGAGCGAACCCACACGGGGCAGAGATCAGTAGCTCTATAACCAGGGCCTTATCCACTGGGCTACAGAGGAATTGTTTGACACTTTAAAGAAGCAAGATTTCTCACTATATTTAAAAATAAAATACACAAAAAACGAAAAAAGGTTCATTTGACTTAACGGAGAGGACATAGAATTCTGAACACTCATATATATTTATATACCATTACCACCAACAAAGTCTTATTTAACCAGCTCAATTAAAAACTCTCTCTTAAAATAATATTCAACCATTTACACAAGCCATTGTTTATTAAACAATTAAAATAGATACATTTGTTAGGTATTTAACACTATACCCTTATTATAATTAATAGACCATTCTTCCGATCTACCCGGGCTGCAAGTCATTTAATGGGGAAACAAATAAATAATGCAGTAAACGTGAGTAAATTGCAATATTAAAGGTCAGCATTCAATGAGGAAAAATTTACTAATACAGTAAAGTTTAAACATGAGTAAATTGCAATAAGGAATTAAAAGGTATAATTTGAAATCTTGATTTAAAGTATAAGTCAGTTTCTTTGCATGATTCCTTCGGTGTGTTCTTGGGCAAGACAATTTCCCTTAGCCTCATCCATCGGATGGGGACATAAACCGGACGGTCCCGTGTATCGGTCTATCCTCCGAGCACGTTAAAGAACCATAGGAATCTATTCGATAACAAGAGTAAGGCAGGTTCCCGGATTCCTATGTGTCCTTCCCCTTTCTCTGGGGTGGCTCTAAATAACCTATACTGTGTTGGTGAGCCGTTAAACAACATTCAATTCAATTCAATTCATTGCACGATTCCCTAAATTATGACTTAGAAAAACTGTGAACTATTTCCCTAACTTACATTAAACCCTTAGCCTGCTAAGGGTGACTACAACAGCCTTTGCAGCCAGTGTAAACCCAGATCAGCCTGTGAGTAACTCTATTTGTAACATTAAATGGAATGGTCTGAATTTAAAGAAATGACAGTCCATTATACATTCATAGCGGGCTAAGGGTTAAAAGAGCCTAATAACACCACTTTTAATAAGTTAAAGCGACAGATCAATTTATGAGATTGACACATCATAATAAAGTATAATGCAGCTCAGGGTTAATCACATGTATGCTGAAGTCAGAACACGTGTTATTTTATGTATAACCTGTAGATAATGCAGTCAAACCTGGTTAAGATGTTTCCACGTGTGCACGTGGTTCCCAGGCAAGAATAGGGTGAAGGCACTGCAACTGAAGACAGAGGGGTAAAATGCCCAAAAAATGCGTGCTCAATGTGTCATTTTTGGAATGTTCTTTAAAGGACTTCATCATCAGGCTGACTATAAAAAATTGCTGGTTTGCTGTTTCCCTACCTACCCATGAAAAAAGTTCCTACCGAAAATGTTTTATAGCAATTCTTTAACATATTTTTTTTTACTATATTTAGTATATTTTTCTTTCATTTCATAAGGTTTTTACTGTCCACGGCAAAAAAAAATAATTCACCTACTTATAAAATCCTGGGTCGGGAAACAGCAAACCAATATATTTTTAAGGATGGCCTCATCCCTGTATTGTTTCAGGTGCTACTTATCTTGAGGGGTGGCAGACAAGCCAAAAATGGAGTGTTTGCTACAGAATTTGCAGCAATTCTGAGGGAAGGAGTTATAGGCTGATTATGCGTAGTTTTATCTCGATGCAAATGGAGGGTGGGCCTGGAATGTTTAGTCCTGTTGGCGTCATATAACCTTTCTGTCATCTATTGTTTGGGGCGCTTGTTTCAGCCAAAGGTTTTTCGGCAATAACATGAGCAATTTTATAAATACGGCCATATATAATACATCATTAGGGGCTGGCATGGCGCAGTTGGTAGCGCGGCGGATTTGTAACCGTCGGCCCCGGGTTCAATCCTACTTGGTGCCAGTGAGTTTCGTCGGTGTGTTCTTGAGCAAGACACTTTTCCTTAGCCTCGTCCTTTGGATGGGGACGTAAACCGGTCGGTCCCCTGTATCGGTCTATCCTCCGAGCACGTTAAAGAACCATAGGAATCTATTTGATAATAAGAGTAGGGCACGGTTCCTGGATTCCTAAGTATCCTTCCCCTCTCTCTGGGGTGGCTCTAAATAACCTATACTGTGTTGATGAGCCGTTAAACTACATTCAGATTCAGATTAGAACTGGAATTTTTAGTGGTAAATAAAAATACCTTACTTTTCAAAATTGTTTGAGAAATACATATTTTACAGCCAAAATGCTTTTTTGGTGGGACTTTTTCCATGTAGATTCCTTGTTGCTGGGGCAGCCGAAAAATATGAAATCTCTAGTTTGCCCTAATATTTTGTTATAAAAATGTCAGAGTGTCTTAATTTACATTTAATCCAACACATTAAATCCATTTTTGGATAACAATTCTATAAAAAAAACTTTTTCACATTTTTGATGCAGCAGAGTTTTGCTTTTTTCAATGCCCTATCAAAAACAATCTTCACATGTGGAGTTTTTACTTCTGAACCAATTTTGAAAATCAAGGTATTTTTATTTACCACTAAAAATGTCTGTTTCGCTGATATACATCTTATTTAATTGTGTTTTAAGCATCCAAAAAACTTTTGGCTGAAACAAGCGCCCCAAATAATAAGTAGTACTGTAATCTTGTTCAAATGAAAAAGGCCAAGGTGGCCCAGTGGATAGCAATTGTTCAACCCTGAATCCGCAGATCATGAGTTTGAGTCTCACAGGAGCACTGGTTTATTCTGTTGTGTTGCAAGACACATACTTTTCTTATCCTCATCCATCAGATGGGGACGTAAACCAAACGACCTCGTTTTTTCGAGTCTATCCTCTAAGCAAGGCATCATACAGAAACATAGCAATTTATTCAATAGTAATAGTAGCTAGAGCATGATTGCCGAATTCCAATGTATCTATGGAAATGAGCTTAACATGGTGCTGATGCTCCAGCTGTGAAACAACAGTGCAATTCAATTGGTTGAAATAGTCTAGTATTCGGGGGAGCATGCCGGACCCCACTAAACTGTTTATGTACACATTCTAAAGTCCCTAGCTCGACCTGGAGAATGTAATATACCCATCACTTGGCTGGCATCTTAACACAAGTTCGACTGGCTCTACACACGTGGAGAACATTTTGAGAACACAGACCCACATGCCTATCCAGGTATTAATTTATTGAAATGAAACAATGGCAATTATAATTGAATACATTACCTTCGTTACCTTCCTCAGTGTTGTGGGATCTAGGAAAAGCACAGACTTGTACATGATGGGAGGAACTAACTACAGATAGTGCTTCCACTACAACACAGCAAACACATAGCACAATGTTAGCACAGCAAAACACAGCAAACACATCTATAGCATCAATGTTAGCACAAGCAATTCCACACTTTAGGCTGGATTTTTTTTTCTTTTTCGGTTCTCGGATCGTCTGATCCTAATTTTTGTAAAGACGAAAAAAGATCAACCCAAAAAGCTTTTTTCAAAAACAATCAAATCGGTAAAAAAAGTATCCGGTGTCCATAGTTTGGTACCGCTTTTCAAACAAACATGTGATAATGTTTAAAAAATTAATATAAACTCTATAAATGTTTCTATGGATTTGCTCTGGTCAGTTTTATGTTTTAAGATGATTGCAAGAGACTTTTTCTCCCCACTCATCCTGTGGAGCTTTTTTTAGATAAAAATCTGAGAACCGAAAAACACAAAAAAATGGCCTTACTAATATAGCGATGTTAAAAATTCACACTATGCCTATGCTGTCCAATATTTTATATAGAGATTATTTAACTGCTGGGATCGATTATAGGGAAATCCTTCACGAACAAGCGTAAGCGAGTGAGTGAAAAACAAAACACGTCTACCATTGAGTGAATGACTTCCATATAATCGAACACAGTAGTTAAATAATCTGTTTATTACATATTAAATCAGTTCTGTAACCAAAATTTTTCGCTTTATTGAACGTTATCGGAGGATGACGTCAGCATCACTTTATTGACGTCATAACTCAGCCTCACAGTTAGTTATTTTTGTGTTCTGAGTTAGTTAATAATATTTAGTGATTACGAATAATCTTTCACTGAGAAATCCCAATCTTTCACCGATAAAAATGTAATAAATAAAAGTATTTAAGTGAAACAATTTCAATTTTCAAAGTAGCTATCCCGCCAACAACCACCAAATTTTACAACATGTACACCGTTTCTAAACCTACTGATGCGTGGTATATAATTTATACAACTTACGCATTTTGAGAATTCCAACTCTATAAACGGCTTTAACCAGCAAGGCCTGAACCCCAAAAAGTGGAGCTTCGAATTATTGAGCTTCCAACTCATAATTCATTTGATGCGTATTCAATCATGGGTATTTATGCGTATTCAATCATGGGTATTTATGCGTATTCAATCATGGGTATTTTAAGCACTGTACTTTTACCGTAATTTTGCTATTATTTGGGATGTTAGTTTCTTTAATGTCTGTAATAAACATTGATCAAGAAAATTTAAACTATAAAATGAGGACAGAGTAAGCATAATGCAAGTAAGGAGGTACATATAAAAATGGTTTAAATTAACTTTAACCTTTAAAGTGAATGTTGCGACACAGCCAAACAAGCTCTGTTATTGAGAGTTCTGAAAAACTTGGAAAAAGGTGAAAGAATGATCAAAATCGGATGATAAACAAAAAAGATATGACCATTTAAAGGATGTTCTAAAACGAATATGGTAGCTTCCATTTTTAGAACTATGACGTCATAGTTCCATATTACCATATATGGAATATTGATAAATATCATTTAAAACCAAGAAAATCACTGCAAATGAATGATTTTTTTTACTGATCATATAAAGCATTACTGCCATTAAGCATTACATATTTTTTATACAGTTGTTGTCAATTTTTCCCTATAAATCAGTAAATTTTCATATTTATAAATAATCCATATATGGTCATTTAGAACCGTGATGTCATAGCTCTCAAAATGGCCGCTTCCATATATCCGTTTCAACAGAAACTTCAAATGATCATATCTTCTATGTTTATCATCCGATTTTGATAATTCTTTCACCCTTATTCAAGTATCTCAGAACTCTCAATAATACAGATGGTTTGGCTGTGTCTCTACATTCCCTTTAAAGGGACACTGTCCGCAAGTAAGCAGATATTGAGCATAACCAAATAACTGTCTGATTTTTATTCAGTGAAATGTATACATGAAAACATGAGCAAAGACCCAAATATAAAGTCTGTAGTAATATAAAAAAAAAGGTTCTGCTGATCACGTGACAGCCATTAGCGCATTAGGTTTTCTATGTAGTATGTATTGCATAATATACATGGCCCGCTTAGCTCAGTTGGTAGCACTCTCGACTATTGCGCGCTCGCTATTATTACCCGTAAGTGTAATTTTAGTTTGGGCTGCGAGTTTAAACTCACAAAGAGGTACTTTATTCTTTATGTACCGCTATTGAATTCCGTCAAACAATCTTGTTTTAATTTAGTAAATATTCAATAATGGTAAGTAACGTAATTATTTCGTGTTTTATAAGCTAAAAGTGACAGACATTGTCCCTTTAAATGCTATAACCTATTTAAAAATACTATTAATTAGTACTTCTCTTCAGTCAGTTTTGCCTAGTTCACATCATTTTGAATGCAGTTAAAAATAAAAAAAATAAAAATTAACTCTAGCAAAAACTATGTGTTACTTTTGCGATTATTCTCCTTTCCATCAATTGGAATGGACTTTTAAATGTTTGTCAACATAACGGTAATTATTTTGCACTTTGTAAGCTGAAATTTATGGCTAATTCAGCTTTAAAGGGACACACGGCAATCTTGATTTCCTTAAAACTTGCAGTGTCCCGTTAGTTTTCCCACATAACTTGCATTTGTTCAATCATTAATATTAATTATGAGAATCGTTTAAAGCAAATTGTTTTTACATATTACCGGTACTCATTTTTACATTTTTAATTTTTTCTAAATTTATATATATATTTTTTTTTTGAAGAAATAAAAATTACCGGGGGCGGCATAAAAACAAGGGGGCGGCCGGGGATGAGAATCTAGCAATTAATGTATTATGGCCTAATATTGCACCAATAACATATTTAAACCTATGTCAGAATAAGAAAAAAATCAAAAACTCAGAGCAAAGGTTAATGCTGAAAAGACCTCGATCAGACATACAAGTATGAGATTATACAAATTCAATGAGAATTTTGGTACACTCTCGATCGGGGGCAATGGAACAACTATCTCTGAGTGCCAAATTCAATGAGGATTTGTAACACTCTCGATCGGGGGCAATGGAACAACTATCTCAGAGTGTATTTTTTGAGGAGGGGGTTACCACATTTTTAATTTTAACAGCATTTTTCAGATTTAACGCAACATTTTAGGATTTTCTCCACCCTGTTTTGGCCTTTAAGTAAACCAACTTCCCCATTTAACTTTACTCCCTTTACCCCACTTCTTGAGTCCAGTGTGTTAACCATTTCTTTGAAGTTATTTAAAGTCAGGGAGATGCCCCATGAATGTGCAGCCTTCACACATTATTAAAGGGACTGTTAGCAATTCTGGACCATAAATTATTAGATTTATCTGAATTAGACATATTCATAAAGTGAGAGTGACAATGATGAATCAAACTTGGCAGACAATTTGTAACGTTCTTGTTTTTCATAAAAAAAATAAAAAAGAAGAAAAAATAGACATAATATAAGTAGAGGCTGTTATGGTGTTTACCGTCAAGCTTGATTATTTCATGCAATTAAAATCTTCAGAATACAATTAATTTGAAGGACTTTTCAAAATCCCAGTCTATTTTATTAGTAAAATGATGATTGTATTAATGTAAAAACTTAATGGGTCTTGAGACGAATTCGATGTCTTTTCATGACCAAGACTTAGTTTTTGACACCAATAAATTTGAAATTTTTAAAATACTGTGGTTATACTCATCACTTATTCAACAAATAATTATTAATTGATGCATTTTTCTGGATCACCTCCAGTCCCTTTAAAGTATATTTTTCTAATATTTTCTTTTATGAAAAATCCTGTGTATTTATTTAAGTATAACATCTATAATTGCTTGAGCTTTGAAAAATGACAAAGGTACATCATATTTTAAATAAAATGCATTCAAACCATGAATGCTAGACATGTCAGTTTTGCAAATGAGAGAAATGTTACTAAAACTAATTCTAAATAACATATGATACAATACATTGTATGCTAAAGGACTTTTTTCTGGCACATCTCTGTACCTTTCACTGTGCAAAACAGTAAGAA
This sequence comes from Cyrtodaria siliqua, assembly GCA_037043455.1. NCBI lineage: Eukaryota > Metazoa > Mollusca > Bivalvia > Adapedonta > Hiatellidae > Cyrtodaria > Cyrtodaria siliqua. The sequence goes on from JAWPHD010004055.1 coordinate 25,301, forward strand.
ATTAAGTTTTTACAACTCATTTAGTATTTCTTTTAATTTATAGCCTAGCAACACCAAATGTATTACAGAAATCAACGATTTTATTCATTTTTTTCCAAGTTTTGCCCCAAAATCTCATATTATTAACCCAATATCCATCTATAAAACCGTGATTTACATGGAGATGTATTTAGAAGAGCATTTCCGCAAAGTGAGAAAATTTTAATTTGCTTGAATGATTTTTAATAAAATTATTCCAGTTTCCGAAGATTTTCTCTTAAAAACGCAACTTTTACCCCAAAATTTAGCATTTCCCACCATCTTTATCTTGAGGAGTTTTTTTCTGAAACTCATTACATGTCAGTGATTCTAAAACTCCTTAAATACTTTCTGTTGGAATTTGTTTGACCTTAAAACCTATAATTACTAGACTATAACTAGAGTAACATGATCTGAAAGTTAATGTATCACCTCGAGTGGACATGCCATATCTGACGAGAGGCTTTAGCCTCGACTGTGATCCTGCAAATATGGTATATCCACAAGAGTTGATGCATCTTCCAGAACACTTACTCTAGCAATGATCCTTTTATCCTTTTATTATATACCTTCGTAAGAAAGCTCGTAAAATATAATAGCACCATAGAGACATAGTAGACTAGTTTGTTTACGTCACATGATGTCAACTTAAGTAGTATAGTGATACAAATCTATTTTTAGTAGTATAGTGATACAGAAATCTATTTTTAGTAGTATAGCGATATGGATTCAGGTGTTACAGTGTTTTCTATTCCATTCATTGTAGGAAAATGAAGGTACGAGGTAAATATTATTGACAGGTATATAATAAATATACATGTATATAGACAGTAACAAGAATTGCAGAAAAGCAAAGAACATTTGATGCAAATTATACATACAGAAATATAGAAATATTAACAAACAAAACATGAATAACTAAACATCTAAGCATTTCTTGCAAATAAAGCAAAATGCTGATGAGGAACAATGCATAACATTGGAAAAAAGTAAAAAGTGTATAAAACAGTGCAAGAATGGGATTTGGGAAAGGCAATGGTGCAAATATTTCAAGAAAATTTAACATCAATATTTACCAAGTGTATCTGATGATTCTATGTATACAAAATACTGACAATATATATATGTTACATCATGTAAAGTGTTGTTACAACAATAAAGCTCTGCATGTGTGGTTACATTAATTATACTGAAAGGAAAAAGAAATGTGACACGGGAATTTCCGCTATATATTATATATACTGCATACTTAATTCCATGTATATTGCAAGGAAATCCCAAGATGTTTTGTAAAAAAAAAGTTGCAGTTAGTTAGAGAAAGGACAAAACTGTGATGTTGTAGACGTTTTAATTACAGAACACGTTATAACAATAAATTCATAAATGTTGAAGTCCCTCTTTGAAACATTGAGCCAGTTCAGTACTATATTTAACGTAAAGAGTTTGCAAAATTTTGTATCCTAAGTTTGTGCCAAACGCGTACTCTGTCAATAATGAAACTTTGCAGTGTTACATGTAGTTTTAGTATTTTTTCCGAAAGGAAAGATCTTACGTAGCCAGGTACTATTCGATTAACAGCTGCATATTGTACGTACACGTTTCTTTTTCCTTTCAGTATAATAGGATCTTGCATACATTAAACACTGTATACTGAATGTATAACCCAAGTAACTGCCAAAAATGCCAAATTTATTTTTCACCTTCCCTTTGATATTTTACTTTTCCCCCCTCAACCTCCACTGACCCCATTACTATTTACACTGAGATGGAGGCCCTCCATACCCCTTATACCTACTACACCTCAAATATGACCGTGTATTTACAGCAGCACCACAATGTAAGGTGAATTAATAAATGTATATATATATATGTAAAACAAAAACATATTAATATGTGCATAAAATCTTGTTTAAAACTTTTAATTTAAAATTATTTTCTTTCTTTCTACATGTTCCGCACAATGTACATTGAGGGTAAGCAAGCTGTAATGTCTTTATAAACACCAGGACCTGTTTTTTGTTTAAGAAAACACTGTTAATTTGTTTATATATACGGTAGGCTATACTAAGGGCCAAAAAGGTATTAATGCAACACACCAATATATAAAATACCATATATATATATGAAAGAAATATTACATGGTATTTTATATTAGTCTTAATACTGTGAATTTTATGTTTGTAGAAGAATTGAATATATATATGCATGCATTTTAACACATGCTTGTACATACATTATATTTATTGCAGCAAGTAATACATCAATATCCATGCAATCGAAGTATCATTACACTATTTGTGCACATAAAAATATATACAATATTGCTAAACAGGTAATCAATCCATTGACTCTGGTTTCTAATTACGTTTAAAGGGAAACACAGCAACCTAACTGTTGTTTAAGTTTGTTTAATTTTCCTTTATTTTTTTGGCATATTTACTTACATATTTGCAAATCATTGTTAATAATGATCAAATCAAAGGAATTTGTTTTTGCATATTGCCTATACTATAACTAAACCTGGTAGCATAACATCAAAAAGTTGACACTTTATTACATAATATACTAGTAATAATTATATGCAAGCAAATATTTTAAAGTAAATTTCTAAAAAAATACTGAATAAATAATTTGAGATGCTATGTTTAATGTTTGATAACTACATGTACGTTAAGATTGCTATTTGTTCCCGGTTTATTTATTTTTTTAAAAAAATACCTTAATTGTTGGAGAAAAAGATACAATAGTTTAAACTTCTTCATGGGCAGACATTCCGAAAAGTCCTGGTCTGACGGACATGTCCGGTGATTTATTGGTCGTACCGGTAAAAAGTTCAATGTTGCTGGACCGACTGTCCGGTAATATTTCTGACTTGTGCATGATATTAATAAAAACAAAAACCATTTTTTGCTGAATGAACGCTGACCAGAATAGAAACCATACATTTAAAAGACAAAAATAACAACATTATTTCGTAGGAGCCACATTTCAAACTTCTACTCTCCATTGACGTGACAGTTATCTCTCTTCTATTTACTTCCGGTTGAAAACTAAGTTTCTGCGTCGAAGGTTAAAGGTCGACGAAAAATATGATTCCATAGAACTCCTCACCAGCTGCAGAACTAAACAACAGTGAATCAGACGGTGACATTGAACGCTATGGGAATGGATTCGGACTGATTACTTGAGTGATTTTGTTGATGAAAGTGAAAATGAGGGAAAACTCATTAAATTTATATGCTTTGGAATATTAAAGTTCAATTTACATGTAATAACTATCATAAAAGAATAATATCATAAACTTTTCACAATTTTACTGCTTTTTTCTGATCCAGTGAAAATTTTAAGATGTCCAGTGTTGGCCGAGCACTTTTCGGAATGTCTGCATGGGGGGAAAAAAAAGAGCGCTAGAAAGGCAAATGCTGTTCATGACCGTCTGCCAATAACTTGCCCTTTTGATTTAATTATATGCAGGTATACTTCAATCACATTATATATGTGCAAATTGGAATTTATAAACAAAATAATGTATTTTTCCCCCCCAAAAAAAGAGAGACTTATATATATGGAATAAAACTTAATAAACTTGTTAAATAGCATAACAACAAGTTTCAGTAACAATTTACTAAAAAGTTCATACATTTGATATATGAAATAAAACTCATTTCATTTCTGTATATATATATACAAACCCAAATCAAATGTTTAAATTGTCATAGTTACTGATTTCTGTATAGCAAGTTTGTATAAATCTTGGACGTTACATCAACATGCATGACAGATGCATATACAATTATTGTATTTCAAAAGTATACATAAGACCCTTGATAGGCTACATGTGCTGAGACAACATGGTAATCCGAGCCATCTCTGACTGTTCCAGCTCTTTTTTATGATTTTGATGCTTCTTCTGGCTTCTTCTGGCTGTGAACGGTCAGAGGAACTCCCATAGTAAAAACACAGGGATCTCCTCACCCACGAGGGAGAGGAGCTACCGATGGTGTCTGTGGCGTTGGGTCATTTTTTTACCATAATTTACACTAACTAATAGATTAATTAATGTTTAATATACCAAGCTGCAGTGATAAAACTCAGAAAATATTTGTGTTAAGAACTACCGAAATGTTTTCAATAACATTTCGTACTTCTAAACATAAACATTTTTTTTTCGTGGGGACTACAGTCGATAAAGATGCAGTTTTATCATTGCAGCTTGGTACATTAAACATTAATTAATCTAAATTAGTTTAAATTATGGTAAAAATTCGACCCGACGCTGCAGACACCATCGATCACGAGCTCCTCTCCCTCGTGGGTAGAGGTGAGGAGATCCCCATGTTTTTACAATAGGAGTTCCTCTGACCGTACAGCGCCAAAAGAAATATCAAAATAATAAAAAAGGCTGGAACGGTCCGAGAAGGCTCGGATTAACTACATGGCTGTTACTACCTTTCTCCTCATTTTTATCTTGCAATCCTACACCATTTATATGTTCAGCAGATGCCATAAGTGATGCTATTCCATCTGACAGTGTTAAATCAAGAAAACTACTGATAAATGTTATCAACAAAATTAGTGTTTAAAGTAAAATGATACTACTTTTAAAATACAAACAAACAAATCAAAAGATTGTTAGAGCTAATCACAGACCTATTAACAAATAGATTGGACACTATGAAAATTATCCAAATTTCTCGTGGAACAGTGCGAAAATCTCACAAAATATTTCCCAAATTTAAACAGACATATCATGAAGAGTTTTATAGATAGAAGTTTCATTCGTGCCAAATCCCATCACAAATTTACAATGAATCTTTTGCATGTGTTCTTATCAAAATCAGTGAATAATTGGACGAGTAGATAGAAGGAAAATTTAATGTGCCACTTGATATGGCCCAGGCCTGTCCATTTTGGGAAAAAAGAACGCGCTTATTTCTCATTTTGGGAAAAAAGAACGCGCTTATTTCTCATTTTGGGAAAAATACAAGGTTTCATAAATTAAGTAAATATGACATTAATATACTTTATTTATATTGGCATCCATTATTTACCATAATTATCAACTTTTCCAAGTCGGAATTTATTTAGCAGCCAAAAACACACTGCAGAATTCATGCTTTTTCTCAAATTCTGAGAGACTGCTGTTTTCAGATTGGGAAATATTTCTGCCATAGTTCGGAAAAAAACAGTCCAATTTTCTGTTGGGAAGAGGCCCTTTACAGGCCTCTGTTATATAAGGTAAAAAAGCCCTGTGGTTAAAATATAAAGTTTCCTGTCTGTTTATTAATATGTCTATGAGCTAATGTTGTACTGTTTTATTTGCCAAACTAATTCTTATATCATCTTAATGATCCATTTTCAATTTGCTAAAGTTTGTAATACGTTGTGTTTTACCTGGGGGTTATTAAAAGAACTGAAAGAGCATTACCCAACTTCAGACTGTTCATGTCAATAGCTTAATCTATAACAAGAGGTCAATGACCATGAAGCTCTACTGATAGGTTTTGATAGGTAGATCAGCATTCCTGTGAAGTTTCATGAAAATCTGTCAAGTTGTTTCAGAGGAGTAGTCGCTACAAGTTTTTACTAAATAACTCTATGTAAACAAAGATGCCCACTGGCAGCCATGTTTAACATTGAATCAAAATGATTTTCGACAATGACCATCATATCGTGCTGATCATTTTAGAAAAAGTCCCATATCAATATCACTTTTAGGCTTTAGCTGTGGGGGCCATCTTGAATTTCCGAACGACCTGAAATTTTGCTAGGATAATATAGCAAGAGCAACATTCCTATGAAGTTTCTTGAAAATCCGTCAAGTAGTTTCAGAGGAGTAGTCGCTACAATTTATTATATATAACTCCATGTAAACAATGATAGCCGCTGGCAGGCATGTTTAACATCGAATCAAAATATGATCAACCAGACATCATGGGCAACATTTCTGTAAAGTTTCATGAAAATCCATCCAGTAGTTTCAGAGAAGTAGTTGCTGCAAATAAAAGTTTATGGACGGACATACAGACGGACGACGGACACCACACCACGGCATTAAAGATAAAAGATCAGCAGAGCTAAAAATCATATATGCCAAGAATGTCATAAGGTACTGAACAATGTTTAAGAAATAACTGAAAACGCAAAATAGTTATATTATCCGAATATCATATTCTGTCCGAATAGCTACGCTTCTAATCGAAAAGTTGCACCAGTGAATTTAAATACAAATATATTTACCTTCCATGATTTCAGTTTTCGTTTTCCCTTTGTTAAGACCTAACTGATAAAATTAACATAAAGTTTAAAGTTGCACTACTTTCATTTGACAGAACGATTTCCTAAAATCTAAGGAAAATCCTGAAAAACCCGTATTATTTACGGATGTTGCTAAGCATTTGTTTTGGTCTTCGGTGCTACAGTGCTAAGACGGGAACCATTTACTTTGTTTTGCTTCCGCTTCCTTTTACAGAAGTTAACCAATCAAAATCAGTGTAACAAACCGTTGAGCGGGAATTTTGAACACACGGAAAAGAAGATAAACAAACGCACAAATAGTCAAAAGTCAGTAGGGAAATCCAGGTAAACTCATAAGGTAGCGCCGTGGTGTAATGGTTAGCACTGCGGCTTAGTAACCCAGGGATCGCGCGTTCAATCCCAGGACCGAATTTGGGTAAATCATCGAAATATTTCAAAAAGTATTTCCTACCTTACCAGTCTTTCGGGACTTTAAAACCGAGGTCTGCTCGCTAAAATGCTTAGTGCAATACAGCGAGGATAAATAAACGCTTATACGCACAGGTAAACACGGACAAAGGGTAAAAACATACATATTTACTTAACTAAAAATATATCCATTTCTGTCAAATTCTGATCTTTAGATTTGTTTTCTGTACACTCACAAGGGAACCTTACGGTTTCTCATTTCAATAAATAAGTATTCCAAAAATTAATTTACAATAGTATAAAGTGGGTGGGGTATGGTAAAAATTACAACGCCAATTTTTGCTTAAAACTTCAACGTGTAAACAAAGTTATTTACTTTTTTCTGCAAAACATGTTTGAATTTTGACTTAAAACTCTTAACATATTGTTAATCATTGTCTATACATTTAATCTAAGCCAAAAAACAATTATTATGTTCAGACCAGTAATTATATTGTTTGTAGGGAAGTCCACACTATTATTTTTGTTCACGCTAATTAAGTACTCACATATTGACATTTAATTTTTCTTATGAGGCCAAATAAAATTATACCTGTGTTTACTGTAACATTGCTGAAAAAAATAGGTAGGTAGGTAGGCATTTTATTTTACTTTTTGGCGAAGTTAATTTAAGGTGGCGATGAGCTTTGATGAATGGGAAAATGTGGTATTTTAAAAACTACAATAGAAAACAATATGAAATTGTGTATGTGTTATTGTTTCCCAAAAGGCATGGCAACAACTGGCTCTTTTCCCAATCACTTGCAATTATTGCAAAGGGGTAAAACAGTTTAATTTATTTTTCGCAAGTCCGGAAGAGGGTCAGTTACAACAGCAGGACAATGAGCACATGAGTCGGCCGTGATCGCGTGAACATAATTATTAAAAAAAATAAAATTTTAATTTCAACGGAGTACGTTATAGGGAGGAGAAACGGGCTCGTTTTGCCGATTTATTTTCGCGCGCATGTGTTTCACTACTCCGTGAAAATGACTAATTCCGGTTGTTTCGCGAGTGTGTGAAAAACAGCAAATTCTTATAAATTATTACACTTACAAACTCAATAAAGGTGCTAAATGTAAACATAAGTATTATTTATTCACATTGTGTCCTCTGATACAGAGCGTGTATTTGTTTGCATGTTTAAAAGCACATTTTACCAGACGGTTCCGTGTAACAAAGATGGCGCCACTCTGCGCCAAATAAAAAATGGTGACAGTGTATAGCTATTGTAAACGAGATACGAGACTACGGGTTATTTAGGCATTAATAATAACAAAAAGTGAATATTAAACATATTTATCTTTGTCAAGAAGGTAATTTCATGGTGGTGATTATAAGACAAAGCCTAAAAAGAGGTGATGAAAATGTGCCTTTTTAGATATCAGCTAAATTTTTAATTTTATAGAATTAAAAATGGTGTGGAGCTATTGCAAACGAGATACAAAGTATGGGTTATATTAGGCATTAATAATAACAAAAAGTGAATAGTAGACATATTTATCTTTGTCAAGAATGTAATTTCGTGATGTTGATTATAACAGAAAGCCGTAAAAAGGGGCTGTAAAAACTGCCTAATTTGAGATGTTGGCTGAAATTTTAACTTTTCAAATGTAACGCGCTTACGATCGGTTTACCTGTATCGATAGAATAGTAAATGGCGGCGTTCTAGCGCGACAACATAAATCGATACACTAGAGCGTTTATGAACCCGTTTTTTCTCCCTATAACGTACTCCCTGATTTCAATAATAAAAAAAGGAGTCGGGGGTGTTTTCAGAGGGTCGGTCGGGTTACAGTAAACTCAGGTATAATTTTATTTGGCCTGACTAAAGTGAATTAAACTCAAAGTTTAATATGAAAGGTTTTCAAGACTGTCTAGATATTTAACTTTCAACACCTAATACCCCACCCACTGGAAAGTAATTTCAGAACATTGTCGAACTCTTAGCCTTAGGCTATACTGTAACCTCAACAGAACTATCTTAGGAAAGACAGAAATATCATGTTGATTGGAACTTTCAGAATATCAGTCCCAGAACATTTATATAAAAATAAATATATATTTTAATATACTAGTAGTGGATAGTCAACGTGATTTATTACATGCGAATTTATGTCCCAATTCCTGTGGTTACATACACCCTCACCATTTCTAATTATATAGGAGAACCACTGCTGGTGTTTCTCAGGTGGTGCCAGACGAGCCCCCAAATATAACTGTAATTGGACCGGAAAAATTACAAATATTTAGGCACTCAGCGGGTTTGAACTCGGGACTCCTTGCATGAAGGGGACGCTCTACCGATATTGCCATAGAAGCTAGCTCTGCGGTAAGACAGTAGTAAAGTCGATTTCGGTTATTTGCATAGCCCATTTGTCAAGAAAATATATGCGATTAACCTGAGTATTCGAATAACCGAAATTGAACATTTTGTACATGTAGCGGTGCACGTTTCTACTTTCGTTTTACTGTTCTGTTAATAATTACATAGAAACTCCATAAAAGCGAGTTAATTATATGTAAGCTGTTTGATAGGATTATTATTGTGCATATCTATTTTGTATTTACTGTTATTTGATAGATTTTATGCAATAGTTATGCGTATTTGTTTTCTTTCAAACTGCGTCGCTTTGCTGTTTGTAGTGTGAATTACACAGTCATGATAATAACACAAAAGCGTATTTTATTTTTCATTTATTAAGTAACCTCTATGAGCTACTTAATGTCATATGCATCTCTACCGACACTAGCAAACTGAGAGCAGTTAATAATTAACAACACATTGCTTTACATTGCGTACAAACTTATTATTAAATCGTGTATGCTAATTGGTGAGCGATCGTCATGGCGTGGAAGCTTTACGGAAACCGTACAAAATGGCAAACTTTCTCGGCAAGTCAATTAGCACCTTTTGTCAATCAATTTGCCTCGGGCTTATCTCTGTGACTGCGTAAATCAATTAACAGTTGCAAAATACAGGTAAATTTGACTTTCAGTATGCAATTAGCCAGATATTCGTTATGCAATTATCCGGAATGTGACAAAAACCTATGCGATTATACGGGTTTTTTTACATGCAAAAGAATACGAATGGTTTTGTGTTTCAAAACTTTATGTAATTAACCGAAATATGCAATTAACCGATATGCGATTAAACGGAATCGACTGTACCTCAAACCTTTTTATTGTTGATATTTGAAACCTTCGAATATCACACAACAAATATAGACAACAACATATACAATGATCTAGGCATCTGGGAATAACCTCATAGATGTCTACCCGGATTCTCCACAATGTAATCGGACCAAAAATTACACATAAATATTTAGGCACTCAGTGGGTTTGAACTCGGGACCCCTTGCATGTGAAGCAAACGCTCTACCGATATCGCCATAAAAGCTAGCTCTGTGGCGAGACAGTAGTAACAAGCTTATGAACCAGTCTTTTTACATACCCCGCAACTGAGTCCTATTAAAATAACAGGTGGTGAACAGATCATTCCTCAAATGGGACTCGAACCCTGGCCATTTACCTATACACGGTTACAATACAGTCTAAGACGTACACAAAATATTTCTGATGGTCTTCTGATTAGTTTAGAAAAATTTGCAACTGGGCAAGGACTAGTCTCATTTTTTTGACGTCTGGGGTGTTTTTTTACATATGGACATTTATACTATAGTATATGCACCCCTGAGTCAGTGACGTCTCATTGCGTTTGACCAAAAAACTTGTGATCAATTTCAGACAGACCACACACCCTATTAGTTTAAAAGCTAATATCTAAAATAAACCACAACAAAACTCGAAATAAACTATCTTACCTAGGGCTAAATAAAATTATACCTGAGTTTACTGTAACCCGACCGACCCTCTGAAAACACCCCTGACTCCTTTTTTTTTTTAATTAAAAAAAAAATTGCAAAAGAAATTATGTTCACGCGATCACGGCCGACTCATGTGCTCATTGTCCTGCTGTTGGAACTGACTCTCTTTCGGACTTGCGAAAAATAAATTAAACTGTTTTACCACTTTGTAATAATTGCAAGTGATTGGGAAAAGAGCCAGTTGTTGTCAAAATTTCAATAAAAAATAAAGGAGTCGGGGGTGTTTTCAGAGGGTTGGTCGGTTACAGTAAACTCAGGTATAATTTTATTTAGCCTATATTGTGATAAATGTTTGTTTTTTTCATACAAAGTTTTAGCGTCGGCCTCACAAAAATAGGGTTCGTCGGCCATCGTTTACTTTTGTCTCGTTAAAACGATAGGGCCTTCATTTTTCATCCGGTCTTTACCAGATTGTTAATATTGGTGAAATCTCGGACAAGTATGAAAACCAGCCAGATCGGCGGAGTTATGGCCCTTGGTTAATTAAAAACGCTATATTTTGCTATCGTTAAGACGATAGGGCCATCATTTTTCATCCGGTCTTTACAAAACTTTACCATATTGTTGATATCAATGTAAGCTTGGGCAAGTTCGAAAAATAAGCCAGATCGAACAAATAACAGCGGAGTTATGGCCCTTGATTTAGTTTAAAATGCTATATTTTGTCTCTTTAGGATGATAGGGCCTTCATTTTTCATCTGATATCTTTACCAAACTTTAAGAGATTGTTTATATCAATGAAAGCTCGGACACGTTTGAAAACCAGCTATATGACCAGAGTTATTTGCCCTTGAATTATTGAAATATACCATTTTCAGCCTTGCGAACACTCTAGCGCCTTCATTTTGTATTCAATCTTTCCCAAACTTGGCCAGATTGTTGATGTCAATGAAAGCCCTAACAAGCTTGAGAACCAGCTATAATTACCTAGTAACACCGGAGTTATGGCCCTTTTTCAATATTTGGTAATGTACATATGTATTTTTTTCCATACAAAACCTTGGTTGATTTTGAATATATTTTTTTTTTATTTAATTATTTTTTTTATTTAATTATTATTTTTTTTAAATAATTTTTTGTTTGGAATAATTTTTTATTATTGTTATTTTTTTTTTATTTTTTATTTATCCATTTTTTAATTTTTTTATTATTTTTTTTTAAATGTTTTATTGATTGTTTTTTGTCTTAAGTTTTTTTTGGTCTTTTTTCTCATAAGAAACCTTGGTTTTGGGAGCTTAGGGACCCTTGTTGGATCAGTTTTACATATAGATATAGGGAAGAACTTCAAAACTCTTCATCTCGGAAACTACAAGAGGTAAAAGGTTTGATATTTTTTATTTATTATCAGCTTTTGGATCCTCTACCAAGTTTGTTCAAATGGTGAACCTGGGGTCAAATTTGGCCTCGCCCAGTGGGTAGACAGTAGAGCGATACAGGCCCTCTTGTTATTTTTTGCCTTATCACAGTTCTCCTTGTTTATTATTCATAAAATTTCATAATTGTAATGTTGGAATACAGTGACAATGCTACTTTAGTTGTGTGTACTTTTGCCGACGATTTTCCTTTTATTTAGCCATTCCCGAAATGCAGTTATAAAATAAAGAAGTCACATTTTGGACAACGTAACTAGACATCAGGGCACGAAAATTCCACTCGACTGCTCGCTATGACGAGTGCTCATTGATGCAGGACGAGTAGAAATTCTTTAAAAATTTGGCCATTCAAATATTGCGTAGGACGAGTAACTCAGAAACAGTTTTTCTTGCCCTGGACATGTTATAGATTTTTTGTTTAAATCATTTGATTTCTTACGAGTTGGATTACAACATGTATGAATCTTTAAAGTTTACGTCGATGAGTGCGATATTTAAAAAGTCCACATATTATTTGAACAGTCCTCGTATGAATAAATGGCCAGAATTTATACCAATATTGGCGCATGCTTCAACTAGCTTCATTGCATGATTCACATCACTACAGGTAAAGTTTAACCCACATTCAAATTGAGTCACGCCATCACATTTTTAGATATTAACTGATGTATTTCTTATCAAAATGTTTTTTGGATTAAAATTCTAGGGTGAAATGGATAACACACGATTATTCTTCATTTTAGGTAAGTTGTACATTTATAAAATGTATCAGTTTAAATGGACTGCATTTGTTTATCCAGGTATCGATAAAATGACGCTGGTCTAGGACATAAAAACTCAGCGCTAAGTCCAAACATAAAAAGTCAAACACGTGTGCACATCGAATCGCGCATATCAAAAAATCCGATTAATCGTCTCACTCCTCTTCGACGTGTCTTTTATGCACTAGACAAGGACCTTCGGAATATCATCGCAACATTCTTCCGACTGAACTAACTGGTCTGCAAGACAATGTAGTAGTACTCAGTTGGGGGCAGTGTATTAGCCAGCCAACCGTGCAGCCGTCTTTTGCACGGCCATTCTTGAAAAATCGCGGCCAATATTTGGAGGAGTGGGTGGGAATTTTTTTTATTTTTTTTTGCTTAACAACACTTTCAAACTCTTACTTTTTCAATAATGTCATCTTTCTTCTATACATGTATAGAAGAAAGATGATCTAAAATGCATCTTTTTCACCTTTATCTGAAAATAAATTACCCCAGAGACACCCACTTATAGCGAATCGGCGCATAACATGTGTTAAGCAAATTATTTTGCACAGCCTGTTTGCATATTTGCACACCCAGTTCTTGAATTTCTGCCTGATACTCAGTTGGGGTTATATATATGTAAATAGATAGGTATAAGCGCACTACTACTGTCTCGCCGCAGAGCTAGCTTTTATGGCGGAGGCAGAGACGTAATAAACCAGATAATAAAAAATGTATTTATCGTTCATTTTGCATTTATAAAATGCACTCTAGATTTATTTTGCGTTCAGTATATATATTCTCTGTTCATTCTTTGTTTCTTCTGCGTTCGTATTGCATTATTTGGGGTACTTGAACACAACTGGGTCTGTATTTATCAATTAATTATCAAAAAAATTAATTGTTCTAACCTCAAATAAAAGCTTCCCTTTTAAAATATATAATGAACCCGGGAGCGTTTAACAGAAATTTATGAGTAAAGGCATTTATTAAATTAAATTAAACATGTATGTATTCATTTCCTTGAAGATATGCAGTTTTACTGGTACATCAATCTTAGTTAAAAAAAAAGAAATTGACATTGCCAACAACTGTATGAAATTGCCATACAATCATGTACAAATTGTAACCTTTGTGTATAATTTTTCAGAAATGGTTATACAGGGCAGTCAGGTGGAGGGTGTGGAATCCAGATTCGCACACATCCTACAGCCTATTAAGGACCTAACGAAGAACTGGGATGTGGATATAGCGGCCTACCTGGAAGATTACCTGGAAGAGGTATAGATTCAGTGATTTTTTTTCACCATTTGGAAATGGTACAGATTTTGTGGCATTTTGCATTAAATTGGGATTTTTTCATTATCAGACAAAAGCAATATTGTATGCCTAAATACTTTGTAAACACAATACCATTTATACTGTAATTACAGTTCTCTTGTAGTATGTCATTACCCTCCACTAAAAGTATTATTTTCCTTTTTTTTCTGTTAAAAGTTTCCCTCTAAAATATATATAAAACAAAAAAAGACAAGCTTTTTTGGATTGGGAATTTTTTCCCACAATTGAATTGGGAAAAAAACTTTCTTTTTGCCATTGGGAATGGTACCGTTGTTCGGTACCACTCGTCGTTCGGTACCACTTATTCAAGGCAAAAAAAACTCCACTGAGATTAGGGCTACTATGCAATCGTCTCATTAGTAAAATGTAACAAAAATTGTTCCTTGTAGATAGAAATGGTTAATCACTAAATGAGATTTTTAATCAGACCAGTAGAGCTTAAATGCTTTGAGGTGTCATCCGTTGTCCTTGAACTTTTTGTGTGATGACTGCTTATGTTCAACTATTGTTATGATTTCCCTTAAACTTTATAGAAGTATTCAATTGCACATGATGTCTAGATGGTCCTATTAATAAAGTAAAATACAGGTCACTCAGAAATCCAAAATTATTTTTCCTTAATGCTAGGCTTCCTTGCCCTAGTTTTGCCAAAGGGACTAGACTTCCAAATCCATTTGTTCTAATTTAATTCTAAAACCTGATATAAACAGCACATATTTTTCAGCTTGAGCACACAGCTATTTCGTTTGATGGCGGACTGACAACCATGAACTTTGCCCAGGCGGCAATGTTGGTACAGAGTTCAGCCTGTGTTTACAGCAAAAAGGTAACTGCATACATTCTTTTCAAATTCAAAGTTCATATTGAATGACATTTTCAAACATTGTATTCTTATAGTTATTATTCTGAATGTTCTTAAAGCTTTTAAGTCTATGTGCTTTCTTCGAAAAAAAAATCTAACCTTTTTACAACTGGGTACTTAGGCATTTTGTTAAGTACATGAATTAGTGCAGCTTTCGATGTTGCTAATTCTAAAACATGCCGACTAAAATTATGTTTTTACTAGAATTACTACAAATGCATGTTAACATGGTTAAAGACCTCTGAACTTCTGTGTTTAATGATTTATAATCAATGAAACAAAAGTCCGTAAACCTTTCCTGACTTTCAGATGAAAATCTTTCGTGTTATTTGTGAGATTTTATATAATTTAATGAGTCAAGGAGACCTGGGTCCATTGTGCAGATAGAGTCATATCCTGTGCACGTTAAAGACCTCGCTGAACTTCTGTGTTAATCAGTGGTACAAGTCGCGTAAACATTTCCTGGGAAACGAGGCTGCCATGATAAGTAGAGCTGACTGTGTGCAGTATCGGTAGAAAGTTGAAAGAAAAATCACAGTGCAATGTGCATTTCATGGAGAAAAGAAATAGATGTAAAAAAATACTGCGGGTTGAGTTGTAACTGAGGTTTATTTTTTATTGCAGATTGAGTTGTAACTGTAAGGTATATTTTCACTGCAAGTTGAGTTGTAACTATGAAGGTATATTTTTATTGCAGGTTGAGTTGTAACTAAGGTATATTTTCACTGCAGGTTGAGTTGTAACTAAGGTATATTTTCACTACAGGTTGAGTTGTAACTAAGGTATATTTTCACAGCAGGTTGAGTTGTAACTAAGGTGTATTTTCATTGCAGATTGAGTTGTAGCTAAGGTATATTTTCACTGCAGGTTGAGTTGTAACTAAGGTATATTTTCACTGCAGGTTGAGTTGTAACTAAGGTGTATTTTCACTGCAGGTTGAGTTGTAACTAAGGTATATTTTCACTGCAGGTTGAGTTGTAACTAAGGTGTATTTTCATTGCAGATTGAGTTGTAACAAAGGCATATTTTCACTGCAGGTTGAGTTGTAACTAAAGTATATTTTCACTGCAGTCTGCAGGTTGAGTAGTAACTAAGGTATATCTTTACTTCAGGTTGATTTGTAACTAAGGTATTTCACTGCAGGTTGATTTGTAACTAAGGTATGTTTTCACTGCAGGTTGAGTATCTATACAGCCTTGTTTACCAAGTTTTGGATATGCTGGCAAACAAAAAGTAAGTAACCAAAATATTGCAGTGCTTTCTTGCTCAAGGGGTCGCCTCAACTAAGAGACCATCTGCCTTAAGAGACCACAGTTTCACTCATTTCCAATTGTTTTTTTACATGAAAATGCTCCTGTATTAAGACAGTACCTTTATTATTTGCTCTTCCTTTTAGTGGTCTGTTAATATGGGTTTGACTGTTTGTGAGTTTAAATTAAAATCTGACAAGCAATTTTTTGCAGTTCAAATGGTGACCCTGGGTTCACATTTGGCCCCGCCCCAGGGGTCACGTTTTACATAGACTTGTATAGGGAAAAACTTAAAAAATCTTCTTCTCTGAAACTACAAAGCACACAGCTCTCATATAATATATCACATGTAGCCCTGGGGTCACATTTGGCTCTGCCCAAGGTGTTACTCTCTAGCACCTTCATTTTGTATTTGATCTTTACAAAACTTTGTCAGTGTCTTAAATTGTCTATATCAATGTTGTAATACACAACAGAGCCCACATTTCTTGAACAATCTTAACCAAACTTACACAGATTGTATATGACCATAAGATTTCGAAGAAGTTCGATAATGTGCCAGTACTCAGGTGATCGCTTTAGGGCCATCTTGGCCCTCTTGTTACAAATAGTGTTTATGGGCCACCAAAACCATCAAAATACAATAGGTTCGTCAGCAGGAAGCAATTAATAAATTTAATAGTGTGTTAATTAGCCGTTCAACATGTTAATGTACATTCAACATGTCAGACCATACAGTGTCTTACATGATAAGTCAATGTCACTCTATTTGTGTGTCGCCTGTGTAGCATGACAGACACTTAGGGATCACTTTGTCCGACGTCGTCATCCGTCACATTTTTACCTGCAACCTAACCTTGTCCATAACTTGAAAAGTATTTGACCTATGTTCATCAAACTTCACACCCATCTTCATCTCAAGCCAAGGAATGTTGTTACACATGTCCAATAACTCTTTGACTTTCATTTTGGCAGAGTTATGCCCCCTTTCATAAAACTTTGACCTGCAACCTAACCAAGCTCATAACTGGCCATAACTTCAGAAGTCTTTGACCTATGTTCATGAAACGTCACACACATATTCATCTTACCACACAAAATAGTGTTACCCATGACCAATAACTCTGACTTTCATTTCAGCAGAGTTATGCCCCTTTTCATAAAACGTTTAACCTGCAACCTAACCAAGCTCATAACTGTTCATAACTTAAAAAGTTTTTGACCTATGTTCATGAAACTTCACACACATCTTCATCTTGACCAAAGGAACGTTGTTACCCATGTCCAGTAAGTCTGACTTTCATTTTGGAAGAGTAATGCCCCTTTTCATAAAACGTTTGCCTGCAACCTAACCTAGCTCATACCTTGGCAAAATATTGTCCTATGGTCATGACACTTTATACAGTTCTTCCTTATTAAATGTATGCCCCTTTTCATAAACTTAAACAGTTTAAAAAAAACCACTCCATTATTCATGAAGTACTGCACCCCCTGTCTTCAAACTTTATAGTTAGATTGTACTTGCTGAAATAAGCACACGGCAGGTGACACAAGTGTTCCATGGAACACCCTTCTAGTAAAACTTTGGTTTACGTGCTTCTGATTTGCCCTCATTTCTGTATAGGAAACAAAACCAGAAAGCTTCCGTTGATGATGAGGGTAATGATGTTGATGCAGATTTTCGAGAAGACGAAAATGACGATGAATTTTTGAGTCTTGACGACCTTCCAGAAGGCAAGAACCTCAATCTGAAGGAAGATTTCGAGGCAGGCGAGGTAGGCTAACATCACATTATCGTCATCAGGCATTGTTCCAGTCAGGGCTTCTACATGTACATGTATGTTTATTGTTTCAAAATAAACAGGAGCAGGTACTGATAGTAGGCCATATTATGAATTCATAGATGGCAGTAAAAAGGTGATTATATGACTGTCTATGATATGTTTGCATGAACATTCTTAAAGTAACGCAGACCAGGGCACGAAAATTCCACTCGTCCTGTATTGACGAAATCCGGACGAGTGAAACCCATGAATCGGTCGTCCGAGAGGACGAGTAACATTTCAGTAGATAAAAACAACAAAGAAAATAGTTCTTACATAGTTTATTAAGCGATTAAATGCAGTAAATAGTCGCAACTCTGTTTATTCAGCAATATACCGGGTACTGTGAAATCATTTTATTTCGTCGGGATTAAATTTTGCGATTCTTTCCAAAAAGAGTTTTGACGTAATTTCATGCATTTCTGATTTTGGAGGAAAAAAATCTGTAAAAAAAGACTGTTGATAAAACATCCCCAGGCAACAGATTGGCAGAGCTGTCTGGCGATTACGTCAGACCTGTCCTAATAAACAATTAACCCAGGTCACCTAACAGTGAAAACACCTACTCGGCGGGTGATGTGGTTTGATCTCCCGTTGTTTGTTTTTAATTTTTACCCTGTCTGACACCATTGTTTGTTTGGGAAGGAAATGGCGGACACCTGCGTCGATGTGTGTCAAATCTCTGATTTGCATTGGCTAACAGCTATAATTAGCTCATGAATATTTATGAGTGACAATGCGTCAATTATTTGGTGTTAAAACAGGTAATTGAAACACGTTAAGTTGTTTTGATTGCATGATAATAGTACTAATTGATATTAAAACGTAGAGTGCTTTCATATGTGTGTCGTACTGTATTGTGTTTTAAATGTTGCTCTGTTGGCGTGTGCTTTGTTGCTAGTATTTGTTTTTTGTTGATTAAATATATAAAAATCTGTCCGTGTTATTCAAAATACCAACAAGTATTTGACTTTGCCGACCACTAAAGGTCAATACTCTGTATATGATGACAACAATGACAAACTTAAATATTCTTGAATGGATTTATTAGTCCGCTTGCGTAAACACAGATGTGTCAACACATCGGCATACATACTGACATATTGAATAGATTAAAACAAACAAGCAAGTTTTTATTTTGTTTATTATATAAATAATTATATAATTATTCAATACATACATAATGATAAACCTTTTATTTGCAACAAACGACCTTACGTTAATATGCCAAACTCATTGATAAAACTGCAATAAATAACCGATCGGAAACAATGTTTTAATAGTAGATATAAAAATCAAACAGGAAAAGCCTGTTTCGTACACATACTACTTAATTCAAACTCCGGACATTTATGATCGTGGGTTTTTGATTTCGTGGTTTGGGTCAACCACGAAATACGCGAAATTAAATCCCCCATGAAATATAATGATTTCACAGTATTGCAATTTAAGTCAACCGGATATTGGGAAATTGACGCATTTCCGTTTTAGGACATTCTTAAATGCGGCTCTCGTTCTAATTTCACAGAGCGCGAACATTATAATATTTGATGTTATACAAATGACACTTTCACGGGGGAAATCTTTAAGGGCACTAGTCGGCTTTTAGGTGACTGGGGCCAGGACCTTCAGGAAGGGGAATTGCAACAAGTATGCTCAGACTGTAGTAAACTATAGAATATGAATATAGTCATCTATAATACTGGTCAAAGTTTCATACTTCCATTGATTTATATAAAGAAAAAACAACAACACATTATGATGTTTCCCTTTGTTTTATTAAATATAATAGTGGTAAATGATGGTATCTGACTACTTTGACTTATAAATGAACTTTTACAATCAGAGCAGGACGAGTAAATATCCTATAAGGACGAATAACATGTCAATGTCACTCGAGTATACAGTAAAATATATTTCATCACCTGCAGACAAAACCTTTATGTGTCGGGACTCATTGTGATTCATTTACAATCAGACAATTAAGGAACATGTGTCGGGACTCATTGTGAGTTTTCATGTTCAGCATTGCTTTCAGATACAGGGAGTAAAGTTTCATTAGTTAAAGAGACTCACCCGCCAATAACGACAAAAATATACTACAAAACCGTTCTCAAAACTCTGTCCAGGTGTTCAGGTCATATAATATTGTATACATGCAGATTAAAAGTATAGGTTTGTTAATTGGTTCTTAAAATACCCGTGATTTATTATACGTAAAATGAATTATGAGTTGGTAATCCGATACTCAAGTTTTGGTGTTTGGCTTGGCTGGTTAAGTCATTTATATTGCGTCTACAGAGTTTAGATTCTCAAAATATGCAAGTTATATATATACCTCCTCGTCAGTAGGTTTAAAAACGGTGTACATATGTTGTAAAATTTGGCTGTTAAAGTCATTGCCACCATCCAAGCTTTGTGACGTGGGCCAGGGTAGGGATGTATACTGGATAAAGTCTATCCATAGACACAAACGCTTCCGCTCAGAGACACATTCTTTTATCAAACCCATATTTTCCACGTGATTGAATTTGATATAATAAAATGCTAGGAAGTCTGATTTTCAGCGTTATCGGTTCATTAGTTATTGCTCTTGACCGATGGAAAAAAGGTTAATACTGAATAGTTGGATTCCTCTCGATAATTTGCCAACCTTTGTTGTGTTCCAATCTTGCACATGACAGTGTTATAATAAAGAAACATGTCCAGTTTGATTAACAGTGTTCTGGCATCATTACGAGGGTCATTCAATAAGTTCTGTCACTAACGCGTTTTAACAATTATGTGCTCATTGTGAGTGTTGATGTTTGGTACCAAATGAAGGAGAGTTTCAATACCATTACATTGATGGTAAAATGAATGCTGTATCTTTTGAGTGACGAAAGTTATGGAACATTTAACATACATCACTTATACATACTGAGGCATTTTCGTCCTGAGCTTTTTTCAGGTATGTTAACTGTTACTTTTTTAAATGCCTGTTTCTCTTTAAGTACTTGTTGAAGACCTTTGAAATTTCTCATACATTACCAGTTATATCTGTGCATTACAAGATTTAGAATTTAAGCGTTGTAGATGAAAAGGCATTGTCTTAGAAATTAACATTTTAAGCTAACATGTAAAATTAATTTAATGATAAATGGACATTAAATGGAAGGGCAGTCTTCTGAAATAGCGTTTTTGGATGATCAATATTTTCACTAAACATTGTGCAAAATTCTACAATAATGTGTTGAATATGAAATTTAAACACTGAAGGACTAGGATTTGTAAAAAAATATGAAAACAGTTGTGAGATACAGCGTCTCTTGCTGCTACCATCTCCATCTCAGGTGGGTTCCATATTCATCGGGCGTTTCGGCGCATCCCACTACGCCCTCCTATGGTGCGCCGACTAGAAGTGATCAGATTCTAGCCTGGAGATGGTAAGCTTTCGCTATACGTTTCGTCTGCCAGGTTGCAGTGGCTGCTCTACATCTGCTTGCTGTGGCCTCCTGTCCATGCTTCCTCCCTCTTGCGCCAGATCCACAATGAGGCTGCCTCTGCTTCCCGTGCAACGGTTGATATGGTCCTGTTGCGGGACTGTCCGGCTATTCCAAGGTTACTGAATGTGTGCCAAAGAGACCGTGCAGGAAACCCTCTGCAGCCTACTTCCACTGGAAAACACCATGACCTCCAGCCTCTCTCCTTGCAACTGTCTATGAGAGCTTGGTACTTTGCGAGTTTCCTCTCAAAGCTCTCTTCGTCTCGTTCCTCCCATGGTACTGTGAGCTGTAGCAGTATTACCTGCTTGGTAGCTGTGGACCACAGTACTATCTCTGGCCTCAACATGGTCACCGTGATCTCCTGTGGAAACTTGAGCTGCTGCTTTAGATCCGCCTCCATCTTCCAGTCCTTTGCCGTTGCAAGGATCCCTCTCTCCTGCCTAGCTCCTCTACCTTCTTGCCCAGACATGACAAAGGGGATGAATGTTATACCATTGCTGATGGTCTTCTGTGAGCGTCTTGCATGGTCTAACGGCTCCGCTATTGACGCCAGGACTTTGTCGTGACGCCATCTGTATCTCCCATCTGCTAGAGCCGTCTTGCACAAACTTAGCACATGCTCCAGGTTCACTGGTCGTCCACAGAGCGTGCAGTCTGGATTTTCGGATAAGCCCCAAATCGCCAGGTTTACTGGGCTTGGAAGCACATCGTAGACAGACTTCAGCAGGAAGCTTAGTCTGTCGCCTTCCATCTTCCAGATGTCGCTCCATGTCAGAGTCCTCTGCTGTACTCCTTACCATTTCAGCCATTTACATTGCTTCCCAAGAGGAACAGCTTTGGCAAGCCTGGACTCCTCCTCTATTTGTCTGACCTCGCTCTGTACTAGAGATCGTCGCTCCTTGTCACTAGCATTGCTCCAACGAGAGCGAGTGACGCAACCGAGTCCTAGTCTACCCTCTGTGATGGTCCCGACGATTTCCTTGTGTCGAAGCCGTGACTCAGCATCACTCACTACCTTGTCAGCCTTCCACTTTCTCCCGGTGTTGATTTGTGACTCCTGCTTCCCTCACCTTCTCATCTGCACTGTCCCGAAGCATGATGACCTGGCGTGCTTTGGTGACCTTGAACTCCTCTGTCACAGATTTTAGTGGCACCTATAACTTGCTCCCTGTGCAATACAGACCGAGACTGGTGAAACTTTTGGGCACTCCCATCCATCTTCTGAGAAAGGTCTTCTCCATTGCTTCCACTGTGGACGATGGTACGTTGTATACCAGCAGTGGCCACAGCAGATGCCATGCTGATAGATCCAGGCCTTAAATTTTCCTGGTAGTCCACACTTGTCAACACGTTTCAACCAGTCCTCCATCTGCATAACAGTGTCTAGGATACTCTGCTTGTCGTTGAGTGAGTTCCTGTACCACTTCCCTAGGCACTTCACCGGCTGCTCTTTCACAGTAGGTATGAGTTGGTCGCCTACTCTGAATCTGGCGCTCTCTTGCATCAACCCTTTCCTCAGGACCATGCTCCTCGACTTGGCTGTCTTGAACCTCATTCTTGCCCATGCAATGAGTGATGGTCATGTCGTCCATGAACGCTCTTGTTTGGGGCTGGATTGACCCAGATGCCATTCTTGGTCCCCTGGAAGTCTTTTCAGCTGACTTTACTATGACGTTCATGGCTGCAGCAAACAGTACTACTGATATTGTGCATCCAGTCACTATTCCAACTTCCAGCCTCTGCCAGTCAGTTGTGATGTCCTTTGTAGAGAACCGCAGTATGACGTTGTCAAAGTAGTGCTGCAGCATCTGGCGAAACCTCTCAGGTTCGTGATAAAGCTGTAAGGTCTTCTGTATCAACTTGTGTGGAACTTATCCGTATGCGTTGGCTAAGTCCAGCCAAATCACCGCAAGGTCTCCCTTGTTCTCACGGGCTTCCTTGATGATCTGTGATATGACGCTTGTATGTTCGACACACCCGGATACACCTGGTACCCCTCCCTTCTGGACAGCTATATCCATATACTTGTTTTTGAGTAAGTATGCGGTCATTCTATTGGAAAGAACTGCAAGCAGGATTTTCCCTTCCACGTTGAGGAGAGATATAGTCCGGAATTGGCTGAGGTTTGCAGCATCCTCCTCTTTTGGTATAAAACAGCCCTCTGCCTTGAACCATTCCCTACACAGCTCTCCCTTCCTCCATACTACCTTCATCAACTTCCACAGTCGGAGCAAGATCTTGGGACAATTCTTGTACACTTTGTACGGAACTCCGTTTGGCCCTGGTGCTGGAGCAACTTCTCACAACTGCCCAGTTCCTTGTGACGGTTGCAGTCACTATACATCTCCTTGATGTGAGTGTTGGCCTCTTCGCGTGTGCACTGAAGCTCGCCGGTCTTCTTCTCTCCCAGCAAGCGCTTCACAAACTGAAAAGGGTCCCTAGTGAACTGGGCTCTCTTCCTCTGTCTCTCTAGTCTATTCTTACGCAGGTTCTCAGCCCTACGTAGGCTTTGCAACTCTTTCCTGATGCTCTCTCTCAGATCAGCAGGGGTTCCACTAATATTCAAATCAAGGAAGTTCAAACTTCCTTATGTCAATTTTGGAAGTTCAAGGGAAAATTTAAGGAAGTTCACACTTAACGCGACATCACCATTCGAATTAGTGTTTGTGTTAATAAAATTTAAATAACTATGCATAGTTCATGTTCTTTAAATGTGTTTTTAAAACATTTAAAGTACATAATTTATGGATATTTTTTAAATTTATTAAATTATTTATTAAATTATTCATTAAATTAAATTATATTAAATAGCTTCATGTTTGTATTAAGTTTAAGTTTATTGAATTTATCATCATCATGATTCATCAATCATCATCATCATCATCATCAACAACAAAAATCATGGCACTTTGAAGTGTTGTGTGTGTTAATACAATTTAAATAACTATGCATAGTTCATGTTCTTTAAATGTGTTTTTAAAACATTTAAAGTACATAATTTATGGATATTTATTAAACTGTATTAGTTTAAATAGCTTCCTGTTTGCATTAAGTTTCATTGAATGCATCATCATCATCTGTCTGACTGTCATCATCATTATCATAATTATCAACACTTTTCATTGTTTGAAGAACATTGTAGAAAATGAAAACAAAACTGTAGCATATTAACTTTTATTAAATATTTTTTTCTGATGTTGTTTTTATTATGAGTTGCTTATATAACTATCAATAAACATATATACACAGATGCTGATGTTCTATTATGCTTTAAAATTGCTTCTCGCCGTATACAAACAATCATACAAAACAATTACTCGATCGGCAAAGTGTTGCATCTTCATAATCAGCTAATGTCTCGTAATCCGTTTGCCAATAACAAACAAACGCATACAAATAACCTACCTTTCATAATTAGTCAATCAGTCCAACGTCAAAGTAAAAATTCGCGCTGATATTCAAACAATCGCAAACAATCATTATAAATCGGCAGCGTAATATTTTATTTAAAACAATTACGCGTTCGGTTAAGGTATCTGTAATAAACAAACAGGTGCATAAAATGAACCTGCCTTTCATAATTAGTCAATCGGTCACTAACGTCAAATTAAAAATTTGCGCTGAATGCAAACAATCGCAAACATTCATTATAAATCGGCGGCATATTCCGTAATATATTATTTAAAATAATTAGGTGCATAAAACGAACCTGCCATTCATAATTATTCATAATTATTCAATCAGTCATCAATTAAACGTAATCCACTTTAATCCCATTAATTAATTGCCACACTTCTTTGAACCCAGAAGCGATGTTTGTTTAACTTAATACTTGACACAATACACAATTCAATTTACACACGTGGCTAACCCCATAATAAAACTGGATCCAACCGGTTTCACCTGTCGAACGCTGTCACAGTAACACAATGGGTGTTAATTTAATCGCTTTACAACTTGGCTTTGCAGCGTTTGGATGTAATTGGACCTGATGGGCGGAGCTATATCGGTGATTTAACCAATTTGACACTGACAGCTGTACGCCCGCGGTAAAGAAAGTCGGCTTACATTGATGTTCTTGGAAGTTCAGTGTACGTCTTTGATCTCAATTTTCGGCATACGACTCAAATTTTCAAGCGTAATATACGGCCGTACGGCCATTAACGGAAGCCCTGATCAGTCAGGGCTGGTCTTTCCTCTTCTCTAGCTTCCCTATAACTTGTCTTCAAACGTCTGAGGTCTCCCCTGAGTTTGGCAATCTTCTGCATTCTCCTGTTCCCACCGACAGGTTTCTTGTCCTTCACTATTATGAGCCCATATCTCTCCTTGCCAAAGTTGTAGATGATCTCAGACAAGATATGCAGTTTGCTGTCTGCTTTCCCAACCAGCACATTCTCCATCATCAGGTCCAGCTCCTCGTCAAAGCTTTTCCATGCTGTTTTCTCTGTACTTGCAGGCCACTTTACCTTCTGTCTCCTCTGCTCAGCTGATTCAGTCGCACCCATACTGTTGTTTACAGACGCTGTGCTTTCGATGTGCTCCTCTCCCTCATCTGATGCTTGGAGGCTCTGGACACTGTGGTGTTCTTCCTGATCCAGTTCCTCCTCCGTCTCACCAAGTTGCCTTGCGCGTTGCAACAAATTCAAAATTGGCGCACATCCCATCTTTGTGCGGTGAATCTTCAGCTACACTATTAATACTATGAGAATAATTACGACATTTAAAAGATATTATAACATTTCCGTAAACAAAATGAAGAAAATCTGTTATTTCCGCTTAAGGGATATGCATTCACTCATATCTGGTGTACAGCAAGACCTTTCCGAATTCTCGACAATCATTTTCATGGATTATAGGCAAATAACAACAGATGGCGTACAAGAAAATTTAAAAGCATAGACTTATTCAAATAATTTTTACAACGTTTTGTAACAAGGACATTTTCAGAGATGCCAGTTTCCAAAAAGTGTGATAGGGGGAGGTAATTCAGGGGTATAGATAACCGGAAATCTTTCATTTTTGTTGTGGAATTTAAGAGAGTACTATAAATACACTACTCTATCTCAGTGTAATATCCAGTTCAAAGGATATATGCCTAGTGACAGAAATTTTTGAAGCACCCTCTTAGTTCAGGAATTGTCTGAGATTTTTTTTGTTTTATTATATATTCTGTTCTATGCTTTTGACATAACCTCAGGACATTAATTCTCTGCTGGCAGTGAACACAAAAGTATACTCGAATTTTAATTCACCTTATTTGTATAAATATGAAAATACAGAATAAATTCAGTTCAAACCAAGTGTAAATCGTATATCGGTAAGTGTGCTATTGTTGTGTTATTTTATTTTAGTTGTATACAATGTTAAACGGTAGTTGCAGTTTGTTTTCAGTTTACACTGCGTTATTTGTATTTTATTGCCGTTTTGGCTAGAATTTTTCAGTTGCAAAATACCACTGTATCGTACAATGTTCCATTAAGAAGTGGTCTCGGGCCAAATGGACTTCATCTATCGGGCCCATCTGGTTGTCTAAATCATGAAATTAACATCATATTTTTAGATAATCAACGATTAGATATATTTAAAAAAAAAGGTAGAAAAAAGGACATTAAATGATTGATATTATAATTTACTATCATCTTCTTAAAGTAACAATATCAGCATTAAGCTCCTCGTTAGGTTTCATAATCTTTCCTGGATGAGAAAGAAATTTCGCTCATAAAATAAAAGATAGATTTGGACATACCCATTGTGAGGTATGTCTGCTCTAAGTACCTTTATTTATACATAAGGTATATCTGGCCTTCTTAAAAATAACTGATTAAAAATCCAATAAAACATTATAAACAATCTAAACAGGTGTTTTATCATGACTTTAAACAAATTTGTGATGCTTTTATATGCAACTTTTTTATGGGATATTAATAGGTTGTCAATTGACATGCATTTCCTCTATTTCCCTATATAATCCTGACTAGCAATCTTTGAGCGGCATCAGTTGCGCTTTAGAGCTGCAGGCCTCTACCCTGCATGAATTTGAACCCTGGTGGAGGCACGTATTTTTGTTTTTAGGGGAATGGTGGGGGTCCCATCAAAAGGGGGAGTGTGTGGGGGGGGGGGGGAGGGGGGGATGTCATAAACCTAAAATTGGGGGGAAAATATTTTGTTTTATATTTTTTATAAGTCTTTCATTTACTACTAAATTTACATCAAGAACATGTTTGAAGGACATGTAATGGGTGGTCGACTAAGAAACAACATTTAAAAGGGAAAAAAAACTTTAGAGAATTTTTTCTCCAAAAAGGGAAAAAAATATACTTTTTGGCAGGGTGAATTTCGGCCTCAAATATGACCTCAAAAAAATCACTGCATGTTTGATAAGAATCTTCATCCTTTATCTTATCTCCCTCTGAGGTCACTGTCCCAATATGACCCTTACATGTATTAACTGGACATAAACTCCATTTAATTTGCTCTTCTATATACGCCCTTGTAGAACTGATATGCCACTGACAGTGTAAGTTTCTTTTTTCATTTCTTTTAAAAGTTTTGCTATCCAGTGACATGAACATAATTATCATGCTAAGTTATTTATGTTTATTGTAGAGTAATTATATTGTGTGTTGTAGGAGTTCCAGCTGTTACCCGAGATGCCTCTGTGTCTGATACCACTGGAGGAGGGAGAGAAGGGAGCGAACCCACTTCTAAGGTATGCTACCCATCTGTATGTTACAATTCGTGTATTATATACAAGATAAGGAGAATGAACATTTTGTCTAGAGGGAGAAAAGGGAGAGAATCCACTTCTAAGGTATGCTACCCATCTGTGTCGTTTGGTTCTTGAATTATCTATTACAAAGAAAATGTTATCTGCTCCATCTAGATATGGATGAGGAAAGGGAGAGAACCCACTGCTATGGTATGATAGTTACTGTGTATTATGGTTCTTATATGTAAGATAAAAAAGTATCTGACAAGAGGACAGAAAAGGGGAGAGAACCCACTGCTCAGGTACAACACTGGAAAACTGAAATAACTTTAGGTGTAGCACACCCATTGCAACACAGGAAGTGTCGGTCTGGGGTAGTCGCATAATGGCGTCAATTAATAATTCTCATTTCTTTTTGTAAAAAAAATCACATTGTTGATCTATTTGTTACATTTTTCAAGCATTGTCATGTTAAAATTGTCTGTTTATTTTTATTTTGGTTATATGGTAATGAGTGTATGAATACAATAGTATGGCATCTCAGTGATTATGTTTTTAAAGGGAGCATTCATTGATGAGACAAGTTCTTTCTTAGAAGATACATGACCCCCATTTTTGTGTGGACTTTTTGGCAGCATATGTGTCATTTGTGATGAGAATGTAAGTTATTTATTTTTAAATTTGGGCCTAGATATGAATGACAACATGGCATTTACAGTTTAATTCACACACAACTCAATGCAACAATCAATGGGCGTGTTACACCTATAAGGCGGGATTTGTGGATTGTCATTTTCTCTCAGATTCTTACTTAACTGGCATTTTTCCCTTGGAATGATTATTTATCTTCAAAAAAAACAAAACAGTTTTGATTTTTTTTTGCTATTTTTCACTGCGGAAAGCCGTAATTTGGAGTTTCAGATTTTTTAAGTCTTTAAATGATGGCCTGGAGAAACATTTTCCACTAAAACTAGGCTTGTTTGGTAACAACATGTAGATATGTGTATTTGTCATCATAATTTAGCACTACTATTTTTAAAATCCTGCTTTTATAGGTATGACACCACAAAATCCTTCCCCTTACCCGCTAAAATTGGGTTTACTGAGATAATGTCAGAGAGAACTGTAGGCAAAGTATGCTGCCCAGTCATTAAAACTTGGCTTTTAAGCACAAACCTAGTACCAGACTTGCATTTTGGAGTATTTGGGATGCCTATATTATATTCATGTAGTGTTACCAAATTAAGGTATGATGCCACCAAAAGTGAAAAATTGCCTTGAAAATTGGATTCTGGCATGAAAATCAGCACATTTTGCATTCAAAGAGCAGTTTTGATAGCTAAACCTCTTGATTTTTTCATGTTTATTGACTATATGAAGCATTTAATCCATTATATCAAGTATAGGTATGCCCAATGTCATTTTATAAAACAGTTCAGGTAGGTTAAAACTGGAAAATAATACGCTGATTTTTGTTGCTGTCGACCGCTCTGTTCTTTTTTGAAATGCGTATATCTTGATCGCTTCTTAATCGATTCGCGAAAACTTTTCTTTCTTTAATGCGTTATAGTCTAGGCTTTGTCAGAGTAGCTGCTTTGAAAATTCACTCATAGTTAAGTATTCTTATAGGTTTAGCACACTCATTGCAACACAGGAAGTGTCGGCCTGGGGTAGTCGCATAATGGCGTCAATAAATAATTCTCATTTCTTTTTGTAAAAAAAGGCATTTTCACTAATTTAAAGTGCTATTTTTGGTTTATATTACATTGTTGATCTATTTGTTACATTTTTCAAGCACTGTCATGTTAAAATTGTGAGTTTTTAATTTATTTTGCTTATATGGAAATGAGTGTATGAATACAATATTATGGCATCTCAGTGTTTACGTTTTTAGCTCTACTGATCAGAGATCAGCAGAGCTTATGCCGTGGTGCGGCGTCCAGCGTCCGTCTGTCCGTAAACTTTTATTTGTAGCGACTTCTTCTCTGAAACTACTGGATGGATATTCATGAAACTTTACAGAAATGTTGCCCATAAAGTCTAGTTGATCCTAGCAAAAATTCATGTTGATGTGAAATCCAAGATGGCCGCCAAAGCTAAAAATAGAGTTTTAAAATACAAGTTTGTAGCGACTTCTTCTTGAAAACTATAAGTGAAATTGATATGGGAATTTTTCTAAAATGATCAGCATGACATGATGTTGATCCTAGTCAAAAATCGTTTTGATTCAACGTTAAACATGGCTGCCAGCGGCCATCTTTGTTTACATAGAGTTATATAGTAAAAACTTGTAGCGACTACTTCTCTGAAACTACTTGGCGGATTGTCATGAAACTTTACAGGAATGTTGCTCTTGATGTCTAATTGATCCTAGAAAAATTTCAGGTGGGCCGGAAATTCAAGATGGCCGTCCCAGCTAAAAATAGATTTTTAAAAAATAAGTTTGTAGCGACTACTTCTTGAAAACTATAAGTGATATTGATATGGGACTTTTTCTAAAATGATCAGCATGACATGTTGTAGATCCTTGTGGAAAATTATTTTGATTCGACGTTAAACATGGCTGCCAGTGGCCATCTTTGGTTACATAGAGTTATATAGTAAAAACTTGTAGCGACTACTCCTCTGAAACTACTTGGCGGATTGTCTTGAAACTTCACAGGAATGTTGCTCTTGATGTCTAATTGATCCTAGAAAAATTTCAGGTCGGCCGGAAATTCAAGATGGCCGTCACAGCTAAAAATAGATTTTTAAAAAATAAGTTTGTAGAGACTACTTCTTGAAAACTATAAACGATATTGATATGGGACTTTTTCTAAAATGATCAGCATGACATGATGTAGATCCTTGTGGAAAATTATTTTGATTTGACGTTAAACATGGCTGCCAGTGGCCATCTTTGGTTACATAGAGTTATATAGTAAAAACTTGTAGCGACTACTCCTCTGAAACTACTTGACGGTTGTTCATGAAACTTCACAGGAATGTTGCTCTTGATGTCTAGTTGATCCTAGAAAAATTTCAGGTCGGCCGGAAATTCAAGATGGCCGCCACAGCTAAAAATAGATTTAAAATAAATAAGTTTGTAGCGACTACTTCTTCAAAACAATAAGAGATATTGATATGGGACTTTTTCTAAAATGATCAGTATGACATGATGTTGGTCCTTGTCGAAAATCGTTTTGATTTGACGTTAAACATGGCTGCAGCGGCCATTTTTGTTTACATAGAGTTATATAATGAAAACTTGTAGCGACTACTTCTCTGAAACTACTTGACGGATTTTCATGAAACTTCACAGGAATGTTGCTCTTAATGTCTTATTGATCTTAGCAAAATTTCAGGTCGGCCGGAAATTCAAGATGGCCGCCACGGTTAAAAATAGATTTTCAAAAAACAAGTCTGTAGCGACTACTTCCTGAAATCAAAATCAATCAGTAGAGCTTCAAGGTCATTGACCTCTTGTTAAAGGGAGCATTCATTGATGAGACAAGTTCTTTCTTAGAAGATATATGACCCCCTTTTTTTTGTGGATTTTTTGGCAGCATATGTGTCATTTGTGATGAGAATGTAAGTTATTCATTTTTAATTTGGGCCTAGATATGGATGACAACATGGCATTTGAATTTTTAATTCACACACAACTCAATGCAACAATCAATGGGCATGTTACACCTTTAAAACGGTGTCTTTTACAATCCTACTAGGAGAGGGGGAGAAGGGAGGTAATCCACTGTTCAGGTATGATATCCATCAGTGTATTTATGGGAAACTCCCTATAGAGGAGAGGGAGAAGGGAGATACTCCACTGTTCAGGTATGATATCCATCAGTGTATTTATGGGAAACTCCCTATAGTGGTGAGGGAGAAGTGAGACTCCACTGTTCAGGTATGATATCCATCAGTGTATTTATGGGAAACTCCCTATAGAGGAGAGGGAGAAGGGAGACTCCACTGTTCAGGTATGATATCCATCAGTGTATTTACAGGAAACTCCCTATAGAGGAGAGGGAGAAGTGAGACTCCACTGTTCAGGTATGATATCCATCAGTGTATTTACAGGAAACTCCCTATAGTGGTGAGGGAGATATGCTACTGTTCAGGTATGATATCCATCAGTGTATTTATGGGAAACTTTGACACTCCCTGTAGAGGAGAGGGAGAAGGGAGATAATCCACTGTTTAGGTTTGGTATAAAATAACCTCAGTATTTCAGTTTTGTATTGCAAACATGGCATAAAACTTTATGTAAATACTCATCCTGCATGGTTTTCAGTAAAAAAGGAGAAGTGTTGGCAAGTCGGAATGACTTTAAGATGAACACGTGCAGCATCCACCCTCAGGGAACTTTGCTCCTGGACATGTCCCATCTCAGACTACTGGAAGAGTCCCTGAAAATTCTGGCCAGACTGAAGCAAAAAATAACAGGTAAATACAAAAAAAATGAGATGCCGAGATTCTGATTGTTCGAAATAAAGTTAAATTAAAACTGAAAAGGATGTTGCCCTTAAAAATTATATGCTTCAAACATTTGATTTAAAGAAACTTGTAAAAGACTACTGATAACACTTCGGCTTCAGGCGTCACTTGTTTTTCCATAAAACTATATAAGGAAAAATAGACATTCTGTGAATCACCATAATCTAGAGCTTTCATAAATGTCGCATTAGCTTTTGGTTCTCTACCAAGTATGGTGATCTGGGGTAAAATATGGTTCTGCCCTGGAGACACATTATGCATAAAGTTGTAAAGAAAATCTTTAAAAAATTCTTCTTCTTTGACATTACAAAAGCTAAAATACAAATGTCATATAGCATAAGCTTATAATCCTCTATCAAGTTTTGTTGAAATTGTTTCCCTGGTGTTAAATATGGCAATTGTCCCTGCCATGGGAGTCAGTTTTGTATGCTTTTGTTAACTGAACCAACTTGCACGACACATTGAATAAAATCCATAGCATCTCTTTAGGTAAAAATAACATCAACTGTCAATCGTAGTACCCATTTTTGTAGAGTTATAAATCACCATTATTACATTATAAATCACCATTATTACATGCCTGTTTTGTAGCTGAGCCCCTATCGTCAGATACAGAGATGAGGAACATGAATGAAGTGTCGTCAAACAACATGCCACAAGATATGTCTGGTAAATATTATCATATTGTAGTACCCCCAGGCTTAAAACCTAGCCCAATAATGTTTATTTTGTCTCAAACAATATATACGGTCAACTAAGAATCAGGTGTGTATATAAATATCTAATATATAAAGTTAATACAGGCCACGAAAATTCCACTCGTCTGCTTGCAATGAGTAGAAATTCAGATAAATACTTTAACAATTTATCAATTTGACCGTTCAAATATTACGGAGGACGAGTAATTCAGAAACAAATTTTCCTACCCTTCCCAATCTTCGAATGTCAAAACCATCCCAGCAAAGTGTCTGTATTTCTTGATAGTCTTTCCTCTGCCGTTTTGTATTTGGACATTTTTAGTACACAAGACTTGAATATCCCTGAGATGGGGCTTTTTTTCAAGAAAATTGGGAAAAGGCCTAGGCCTGCTGATTTTGAGAAAAAAGAAGTGCGAGACTGTTCAGTTAAATATTTACATGTACTTAGTTTATACTGTACATGAGTGTAAACGTTTTGTTTTTGTGAAGACTGATAATTAATTGTATTAGCATAAATGAGAAATAAATATTAAAGGTATATATTATGAAGAAAACTCTTTATAAAAAATCATTAACTTATTCAAATTCACGCCAACAAAATCTACTTTTGTTTTCTCTATCAGACCATCTAGCTGTAACAAACATTCATTTTCCACGTATATATAGTTTGTTTCAAGTTGTAACCAAACTTTTTAATTACCGACATCATTAAAGGCTTCAGAAGTGTGCTGCTATGCTAATCCTTTGATTATATCAATTATAAGCAATTAGTTGGTCTGCCGATCAAACTTTCCCCCAGGTGATGATCAAGGGGTCAAATTTATAAACAAACAGTCACGTGACTGTCGCGTGATAAACAAGTTCGGCATTTTTGACTAAATATTTACCATAAAATGTCAAAAGAAATAATACCAATATTGTTTTGGATGATTGTTACTGTCAGACTTATTAATTGGCACTTATACGCAATATCGCCGGCAGAGGAATGATAAGAATAGACTAGTTAGGTTATTGTTGAATTTATGTATTGTCTCATTTCTGTGTGATTTTACGAGAGTTAAATTAGTTTTTTCTGGAATTTGTTTTTCTGAAGAAATAAATGGTGGTTGCATATTGGTCATAAAAACGTTATTTTGGTATGAAATTATGCGGTCGTTGATCGCGTTAGACAGGTGGTTGCTTATTGCAGTACAAATTAATAGCAGATATCGTCTGGAAGAACTCAAAGTGGTCACTTACAGCAGGTGGGCACTTAAAACAGATTGTCGTTCGACCAGGTTTGACCGTATAAGGGTTGTATATACCTAAACAATGTGAAAGAATAGTGCCTTCCAGATTTTCTATAAGATCAAGTCTAAATAATTCATTATTGTGTTTACAGTGAGTATTAACAATTCAAATCAATTGTATGAAAACAGGTGACGACCATCACGACGATTGTGACAACATGGCCGATGAGGTGGACGGGAGTTTTCCAGTGGCCAACATGTCTGACCATCAGGAGATGGAAACAAATCAAGCTGTACGTATTAATGGTCTTTCTATCGTTGTAATGAGAGTTAAACTCGGTATCTGTAGAGGAAATACACTGTACTTAGCAGTTTGATTTTTTTCTGCAGGCTTGATACTATTACCCTTGCATATGCTTCTGGTTAGGGCCCTCAAATGCAGAGCCCTATAGCAATAGCTCTAGTCTGTAAACAGTTTTCTGTTTCATTACTCAAAATCATCTATATGAACATAAACTTTATGTTCAATTTTTTTGTGGAATTTATGTATGGCCTCATTTCTGTGTGATTTTACAAGAGTTAAATTGTTTTTTTTTCGGATTTTCTTTTTCTGAAGAAATAAATGGTGGTTGCATATTGGTATGAAATCCATGATGAGAGGATGATCCCTATTCATTGTGGGGTTAATAGGTCAATGGTCAAGGTCGCCATGACCCAATAATGATAAACCTTATCCACGCAATAACTCTTCATTAACTTCTTTATCTGCAGTCACTATTATCAAACTTCACAGATTGATTACCTTCGTTTACACGATTACCCCCTATTCTTTTATGGGGTCAAAGGTCAAGGTTTCCATGTCTCGTACCCTCACAAAGTTATTTCGCAGAAACCTCTTGTCAGGCTGTATAAAGAATCAAAGCATCAAGACATTTAACCCTAAATAAAGATGTGAGTACGCACAAACCGACTTATTTACCTAGAAAACCAATTAGATTATCAGTCGTCACTGGTTCCAAGTGTACATAGTGGACACCAAACTGTCATGCTTACCATTACACTGGCATAAAAACATAATTGTGCCCCGGGCTAGGAAGTATCAATATCAAGTGGAGATGTGCATATTATCATGACGTTCCGGTTCAATAATTTTCCACTGAGTTATGGCCCTTTGTATTTTTAATGCATTTCATACTTGGTAGTCAAATAGGAAATTCTTGTGTGGGCTATTTCTCTAAAAACCCTTGTTATAATTTCGTGAAACTTGCTACAAAGCATCAATATCAAGTGGAGATGCGCATATTGTCGTAATTTACGACTCGGTTATGGCCCTTTGTATTTTTAATGCATTTTATACTTGGTATTCAAATAGAAAATTCTTGTCCACGCTTTTTCTCTATAATATATATCTATATATCTTATAGGAACAAAGTCTTGTATGTTTACCCACCCCCAACAAGTTGCCAGCGGGGGGTATTTGTCCGCCTCCGGCGACAGTTCTAGTTTACCTAGATAACCAATTAGATTATCAGTCGTCACTGGTTCCAAGTGTACATAGTGAACACCAAACTGTCATGCTTACTATTACACTATGGCATAAAAACATAATTGCGCCCCGTGTGGTTCTCGGACAAAAATAGGTCCACTGCATATCAAGGCAGTGGGGTAAAATCGTCCCCCGAATTCATGTTCTTTTTGTCATGTTTTATATAAAAGATCATCATCATCCCTGTATTGTTTCAGGTGCTACTTGAGTGGCGGCAGAAAACAATGATCGAAAAATTGAGTGTTTACAATAGAATTTGCTGCAGGTGGAAAGGTTCTAGCCCCATTCTGCATATTTTCTTTTAAATGTAAATAGAGAGCGGGTCTGGAATGTTCATTCTTGTTGACGTCATATAACCATTTTGTGTTGGTAGTCCATAAAACCCCAATTTAACTTAAACATAATTGTAATCTGTTTTATTATTTGTTGTATTTAACCTATACTTTTTATCAAGGAAGTACAAGGTGATGTGTTAAGACGATCAGAAAGACAAAAACGACCTGTAGTGGCAGCCATCTTGAAACCGGTAATATTTTTCCATTATTTCTTAGATTAAAAAATGTGAACCTTTCATATCAATATATTCTGAATATATGATAATAGGATTGTAACTAGGTACTTGTTTCGAAAACTTGTATTTCCTCGAGTGAACATGCGATATCTGCAAGATCTCTCGAGAGGCTTTAGCTATAATCTTCTTCATATATATATTTCTCATTTCTTATACATTATTCTGTAGTATGTGGACCCATGGAAGCAGGTAGACCCTCACGAGGAAGGAAAGACCGGTAAAGTTTTGTCAAAAAAAGGTGAGTAGTGTGTTATTCATAGTGAAATGTTTTGTGATCTCTGAATTTAACCGTTAAAACACTTTATCAAATAACTTACGGTGTGGGAGTGGAATAACACCATTCTATATTTTCGGTATACCACTAGTTATATAAATATGTAAATAAGCCTAGTATGTGCTGTCAAAAAAAATTGATAATGACTATGATCCAATTTCCATGGTTAATGTCGGTTTCGCATGTTAAAGCCACAGGTAAAATGCAATAAAAGTCGATATGTGAGTTATGTGATAAATAGAATCTAACATTCGTTCTCATTCATTATTGAATTTATTAAACTCGTTAGCAAAAATGATATAATGCTTGACAAGAGCCTCGCATTATATCATTTTGCCAACTGGTTTAATAAATTCAATCATGAATGAGTACTCTAGGAATTGAACATGATACTGATTGTTCAACTGGGGATAGGATTGCTATTAAATTTATTGGCCCTCTATCAATTGTTTCCTTTGGAATTAAAGACAACATTTCCATGCCCTCTTAAGTAAGTGTTTCATGCACTGCTAAGAATCATGCCACAAGTGTGGCAATTTTGTATTAAACCTTCAAAATGAGAAGCAAACAAAAACTACATAACGAAGGGTCAGCATAAAACTATTGTAACTACATATGAATAAAGAAGGATACAATAGTTTTGCACTGAACCCTCGATAATGTAATTGAACTTGAAAGTAGAACGCCTTTGATGATTCAACATCTAGTTTCCTTCCACACTCATTCACATACATGTAAAAGAGCCAGTCGGAGTCAAGCCAAAACAAAAGTGATTCCCTGACCTTATTAAAATATGTTTTCACAGGTATGATATTCAAGTTGTGTCCAAGCCTTCAAGACAAAACTAAGAAACGAAAAAGGAAAGATGAAAAACCAGCACCAAAGCTAGAACCCTTGTCCAAGTACATTGTGAACGCATGTAAGATATTTCTTCCTTCTCGTCATGAAATTAGCATTCTTATAACTTCAACCCATAATATATTAAAACCTATTTACGTCTCACAATACAGTTGTAAACATCAATAGTTTGTAGAGACGCTGTTGAATTTGTCCATTTCACTTTCATTTTCAAATGTATCACTACCCAGTATTAGATTCTCAGATCTGGCCTCAAAAACATTCAGGCATATCCAAACCTCTACGAAATCATGAACTTGTCCCATTCTTGTCACCTGAAACAAAAAAAAAGAAGAAAACATTTGCACATTTTAAGAAATAAACAAGAACCGAATAACACAGTTCTTTTTTTTTTGTAAAAAGAGAGAAAACATTTGCACATTTTAAGAAATAAACAAGAACCAATTAACACAGTTCTTTTTTTTTTTAATGCAAGAATGTTCCTACCATTGGTCGCAAGGGAGATAACTGTTTAGTGAGACCTATGTAGTAGAATAATGAAGAAAACTCAAAAGCTCTAAAATTTTAGCATGCTTTATTAGATTCTGGGTGTATTCCATTCTCAACATTTTCTAAGGTTGTGAGTGGCCGATTATTTTAAGAGAATACAGAAAATACAGAAAATTATGCTTAAAGACCTGAGTTGTACTATAAAAGCAAAAGCAAGTGAAAATGTCTACTTTGTTGTTATACACTGAATTGTCTACAGGCGTTGCAGGTGAAGAGAAAAAAAAAATCCCTTCCTCATTGATTATGCCCCCTATTCGAAGAAGGGGAAGCATATTGATTTGCAAATGTCGGTCGGTCCGTCCATCCCGAAATCTTATCTTCGCGATATCTCAAGAACAGCTGGCACTACAAACTCAAAACTTGGCAAGAATGTTTGTTGTCATGGTGTAGTTGTGCACCTCCCATTTTGGGTAAATTCGCTTAAGAAATGGGGTTGCCATGATAAAAAACTTGTAAAAAAAACACTAAAAATTGCTCGTCTTCGCGATAATTCAAGAACAGCTGGCACTACAAACTCGAAACTTGGCAGGAGTGTTTGTGTCCTGTTGCAGTTGTGAATGTTTGTGTCATGGTCTAGTAGTGCACCGCCCCTTTTGGTTAGAATCACATCAGAAATGTGATTGCTAGGGTAACAAAACGTGTAAAAAAGTCACTAAAAATTGCTTGTCTTCGCAATAACTCAAGAACAGCTTCAAACTCGAAACTTGGCAGGAATGTTTGTCATGGTCATTGAAGGGGGGCATATATGTTTTACAAATATCTCTTGTTTAACTGAAATTTGGCACAACTGTTCTCTTGAATATGCAGAGATGTGTTCTGTTTAATAAATATGAAATTTCTGTTAAATATGAAATCAATCCATTATTTAAAAATGCTACATCCTAACAATATATTTTGTTATAAAATTCAAATTTACATCCAGTGCTTTTATCCGATCAGAGTGTATTTTTCAGCCGGGTTACCACTGATAATAGCATGTGCATTCTATAATTGCCGTCCACCTGGATATTTATAAAAGTGAACTCGGGCGTATAAAATGTTTTTTATTCAAAAAATAATCTGTGCAAATCCCTTGATTATCTTATCACCGATGTCAAAGATCTCGCCAAAGTAATACGTTTTATTTTTGTACAGGTTTTTCACACGTCAGCAAATTTCCAAAGAATGCCCTGAAGGTTCCGTCTTCCATGGACTTTGAGAGACTGTTCTGGCAGGAGTTCAAAAGAAGGCAGGCACTGCTTAAAGAACAACTGAAAAAGGTACTAAATGGTCATCTTGAAAACTTCAGCATATTTTTCTGATTGACTTTTTATTAAAAGATAAACATTTTAAAATTAGCTCTTA
The DNA here is from genome assembly GCA_037043455.1 of Cyrtodaria siliqua. Taxonomy (NCBI): domain Eukaryota; kingdom Metazoa; phylum Mollusca; class Bivalvia; order Adapedonta; family Hiatellidae; genus Cyrtodaria; species Cyrtodaria siliqua. The sequence continues at coordinate 65,057 of JAWPHD010004055.1, forward strand.
GGGACAATGACCGTAACTTTTAGCTTATAAAACACACACTAATTACGTTCACAAACATTACACACTAAACTCTATTGAATATTTACTAATTAAAAGCAAAATTGTTGGACGTAATTCAATCGCGGTCCAAAAAAAACTGAGCTAAACGGGTCATACATATTACGCAATACATACTATGTAGAAAACAAAATGCGCTAATGGAAGTCACGTGATCAACAGAAAAGGTTAATAATGTGGGTCCCACATTATTTACTTTTGTTTTTCAAACTCATGAATGTGTTACTACAGACTTCTTTGGATCTATGCTCATGTTTTCATGTGTACATTTCACTGTCAGAATAAAAGTCAGAGAGTTATTTGGTTATGCTCAATATCTGTTTACTTACGGACAGTGTCCCTTTAATGCGCAATTATCGAATAAATGCATAGCACCATTGTTGCGTAAATGCAACATGGCACTTTTTTAAGCAGCAACAGTAAATGAAATACTTTTATTTGCACCATAACCTTTTAAGACAGATTTGTATAAGTGGTGTAGCGTGGGTATCCAGTACAAATAAGAAATTCTGCCCAGGTACCGATCAGAACACTTTATACCAAGGTTTAGAATATCCGTAACTGAACTTGATGTCCAAATAATTCTTTTTCTTGCATACCAATTTGCCCCCATGAATAAGGTCAGATTTCCCAGCACTGTTGTAAAACACCAATATCCTTATCCGGTATGCAAGGTCAGATTTTCTTGCATACCGGACAAGGATATCCTCATTTTACCGGGGCTAGATATTTCCATCTCACCCTAGGGTCGAGATAAAATTCACGCACAAACAGGGCACGAAAATTCCACTCGTCCGCTCGTATTGACGAGTGAAATTCGAATCCGGACGAGTGAAACCGATGAATCAGTCGTCCGAGAGGACGAGTAACATTTCAGTAGAAAACAACAAAGAAAATAGTTCTTACACAGTTTATTAAGCGATTAAATGCAGTAAATAGTCGCAACTCTGTTTATTCAGCGATAAACTGCAATTTAAGTCAACCGGATATTGGGAAATTGACGCTTTTCCGTTTTGGGACATTCTAAAATGCGGCTCCCAATCTAATTTCACGGAGCGCGAACATTACGGTATTTGATGTTATAAAAATAGTATACTAGTCAGCTTTTAGGTGACTGGGGCCAGGGCCTTCAGGAAGGGGAATTGCAAAAAGTATACTGTTTTCCTGTATTGGAGTTTAATATTTTCTAATAAAAAAATGTATTTTTTTTTTAAGAGGGGAATTTTTCACAGGAAAAAGGGGGAAATATATACCATGCCAGAGTAACTGTAATGGCCATGATCAGACTGTAGGTAAAGGGAATGTAGCGCCACAGCCAAACCATCTTTATTATTGAGAGTTCTTAAATACTTGAATAAGGGTGAAAGAATTATCAAAATCGGATGATAAACAAAGAAGATATGATCGTTTGAAGTTTCTGTTAAAACGGATATGGAAGCGGCCATTTTGAGAGCTATGACATCACGGTTCTAAATGACCATATATGGAATATTTATAAATATGAAAATGACAGCAACTGTATGAAAAATAATTATGTAATACTTAATGGCAATAATGATTTATATCACCAGTAAACAAACATCGTTCATTTGCAGTGATTTTCTTCGTTTTAAATGATATTTATCAATATTCCATATATGGTAATATGGAACTATGACATCATAGTTCTAAAAATGGCGGCTCCCATATTTGTTTTAGAACAACCTTTAAATGGTCATATCTTTTTTGTTTATCATCCGATTTTGATAATTCTTTCACCTTTTTCCAAGTTTTTCAGAACTCTCAGTAATAGAGTTTGTTTAGCTGTGGCGCTATATTCCCTTTAACTATAGAATATGAATTTAGTCATCTAGACTATAATACTCATCAAAGTTTCGTAATTTTCATTGATTTATATAAAGAAAACAACAACACATTATGATGTTTCCCTTTGTTTTTTTTATATATAATAGTGTTACATGATGGTATCTGACTACTTTGTGATCTTTTACAATCAGAGCAATTTAGACGGGCGTATTTTGTGTCCAATGGACACTTGTCTAGTACGCAAGAAAGTTGTTTTTCGATTATGTTGCCATGTGCATCAGTGAGAATGACTATTTTTATAGTGTCGCCTGCAGGCCTAGCGTGGCAGACACTTAGGGATCACTTTGTCCATCGTCATTCATCCGTCGCACTTTAATCTGCAACCAGACCTTGGCCATAACTTGAAAGTATTTGACCTATGTTCATGATACTTCACATATATCTTCATCTTACATCAAGGAATATTGTTATAAATGTGCAATACCTCGACTTTAATTTCAGATGGCTCATTTCATAAAACTTTAACCTGCAACCTGACCTAGCTCATAACATTTAATAAGCACACGGTAGGGGACACATATGTTCCATGGAACTCCATTCTAGTTATTTTATTATTTAAATTAAAACCTCTTGTTTCTTATAGCATAGAGAGGAGGTTGTGTATCAGAATGTAGAAGCTGAGGATGACGATGGTGGAGTCGACAACGATATTCAGCCAATTGGAGGTATAGCACATTTGTTGAAATGGGGCACACAGCTATAGCCATATAAGGTTGGGAGGGGGTCATATAGTGTTGCCCTCTGTCTTTACGCTTTCTTTTCTTTTCGACTTCTCTTCCAAAACATTTCAACAGATTTTTGCAAGTATCAGTAGGAAGTTTAGATGCGCATATTGTCGGGGGCATTCTAGTCCATTGAGTTTCGGCTGAGTTGTGGCCCTTTAACGTTTTTATAATGATTAAACTTTTAATTACTTTGCTGTATTGCATTACAACAGGGCCATTCATGTCATTTTAGTGAAAGATAAATCCAATAGAGCTGTTTTAATCGATATATTTATGTTTCAATGCCCAGATGTGATTTATACCAATACAAAACATGATTTAATGGTAGACCATTATTATGTTAATTATAATTGTATACAAAAGATGTGAGTGGATCAAAATGGTGGACACAATATTTGACAGTTTTGAGATTTGTTTTCCCGTCCTATGTTTAACCTTCAATGTTTTATTGTCCATATTGACCTTCTTTGTATAAAATGGTTAGTATATAAACATGGAATAAATACATAGTATACCATGTGACTGGCAAGGGTACACAAATGACAGATATCACCTTTAATTTCTTCATAATCGCAGAATTTATCTTTATATTTTATTTAAAACTTGAAAATGGCATTGATGACAGCTGGCATACTAGTTGTGTGACACAGGGTTCAAAAGCGCGCAATCGGTTATTGTTAATTATTAATTGATATACATGTATACACCCTATTGGTTATAACCTTTTGATTATTTAAGTTATAGCTAAATGCACTTAAAGCATGCTAACTGTTTCAAATTAAATGTGTTTATTAATTTTATTCACACTCACAGACTACACAGGCACTCTTTACACATATATACTATAGAAGAAAGAAGGATTGAGAGAAGAATTAATATAAATATATTGCATGTATCTTTATTTATTCATCTTTCTATCTATTTGTATGGAGATATATGGAGGGTGTGAATTGGATTCTCAGACTTCTTCGTAAAAGGCTTATTCCTCATTAAGACCTATAAGACCAATTTATGTGTTTTGTTTCCGAATTCGTATGAGCTGAAAACAATGTTGATGTTAAACTGATTCAGTTATATCTAATAAAAAAAGTTTTTCCTCCATCCAAAATTATGTACCTGTCCGAACTACTATGACACCACACTTTTCAGGAAGTAAAATATTGTCAAAAATTCAGTAGAAATGTACCACTATTGCATTTCCCATAGGCCTCCATTATAGCCTTTTGGCCTACACCCCCTATTCCTATATCAGAACGGATGATAAAACCTAACTTTTTTTAAAGAACTATCTTAGAGACACTCAAAAATGACCAGCAAATTGGGAGTATTGTAATGCTTTCAGCCTCTAATATTGCACTGAAGGTGGACACCCTCAGAATGGCAGTAAAGAAATTTAACTTTTTTGCAAATATACTCTCAGTACAATTGTACCCATAAAAATTCAAATTTCAGTCAAAATATCCTAAATGAACATGTTTTATGTTCGAAATATATTTTTGGGATGTTTTATGGGAATTTGTTATGATTTGGATAATTTAATCCAATCAGAATCTACCTTACAATCTGACTATATGCCCTAATAGACCCCTATACTTTTTTCAACCAATCAGAAGCCCCAAATCAATAGTGGTATGTGACCATCTATTATTAACTTTTTTTCATGCATTAATTTGTTTGGAATGCCAAAAGGTCCGTTTTATCAAACAATTAAGAAAACTCAACTCAAATCATTATTCGGTGGTATTTAATTACCTCAGGTCATTTATCTTCAGATTGTTGTTTCGATCACGTTTTTCACGCGAAGTGCAAAAATTGCCTTGTGGGGTATGATATATCTGTAGGAAAGTATGCTCCCCTTAATTCTTGATTATTCTTTCCCAAAACTGGACCATGATAAAATAATGCTTCTTCGAATGACTTATGTATAAATTAATACATTAATCAATAGTTGTGTGAGACCTTAATTACCTGCTTATTCTATCCTATGATTGGAGGCCAGTGACAGAGCCTCCTGTTGTTGACTCACTACATAAATCCATAGTTGCATGAGACCTTCATTATTTTTTATTCTGTCCTAGGACTGGAAGCCAGTGATGAGGATGACATAGAGCCTCTAGTGGATGACAACTTGTTCAATGCCATAGACGCAGGCATGAGATCAAACCAGTCATTCTCCAACAATTTGCAGGAGAGGAGTTGGGCAGGTAATAATCTATAAAATCATGTAAGAATAGCACGGTGTAGTCTCGGAATCGAGCCTCACTGACTTCACTGGGTTTCTTTAACTTGTCCTTGAGCAAGACACTTAATGCCTTCATCTTTTTATCTCCGCAAAGTAATCACACTGTCCGTCCGTCTGTCCTTCCATCCAAAGCAATCATGTATCTGCCATAACTTTGAAAGAACTGAAGGGATTTCCGTTCAACTTCACAAAAATGTTAACCACAGTGAGAATGCGCGTCTTGTGGAATAATCAGGTTCGTATCTCAAATGTCAAGGCCACACATCGAGATCAAATGAGTCAACATTTTCAGAACATATGTCACTTATTGGTGACATTTCTTGTTCAGCGTGTATTGGAGACTTACTCTCTGACCATGTTAAAGACCCACGGAGATCTTTTGGATGGTAAGAGAATAGCACGGTTCCCGTATTTTTGTATTCTCTCTAGAGCCGGTTTAAATAACTCAAATATGTTGATAAGGCCTGTCAAACAAAAATTCAAGCGTTGATCAAGGACAGCGGTTATCTTAATGTCTTAAGAATATCTGTCTGAATCTAAAACAAGACATCTACCTTATTTTCTTCGTTGATATGACTTTTGTAGTGAAAACTTTGTCCAGCATTTTTTTAAGTTTTTATTTTTATGAAAAAACATCTCCACGATCAACCTGAAGACTTTATATTCAAAAAGGTTGAAATGACATATATGGTCCTTAAATTGGTTAATTATACGTGTTTTTCGTAGTTATCAGACATTCAAACTGGCTAATATTAATATATGGAAACTGTTTTGAATTCAATTGAATCTTTGCAACAATGTTCTTGTAACAGAGCCCTTTCAGATTTCTTGCTTAACTTGTATTTTTTACCAGTAAAACATCTTCAGGCACATTTGGTCCTCGTTTTTCGACTGCTATCAATCATTGGCCATTGCTTCTGAATGAAACTCAGTTGCACCGCTTGCTTAATTCTACTCCATGTATCCATGGGTGAGTGACCCCAGTGAGGATGGGGTAGTTGACTTCCTGCTACGTCTATGATATATTTTTCATTTTAGAGAGAATGGACGACGGTATAATCGTGAACAGCTATGAAGACCTTGTCCGCAAGCACGTGGTAAGGCAATCAGATATTATGTATTTTGCTATAAATACTGTTAAATTATTAATTTTCATTTGAGAGATTCTATCCCTGAATATATCTTGGATGAATTGCATACAAAAGTTCTGTCAAATATTTTATATCGTTTGTATATATTTCTTGTGAAATCATATCTAAATTACAAATGTTAAGTGAAATATGTTCTATCTAAGCACGTGGTAAGGCAATCAGATATTATGTATTTTCCTATAAATACTGTTAAATTATTAATTTTCATTTGAGAGTTTCTATCCCTGAATATATCTTGGATGAATTGCATACAAAAGTTCTGTCAAATATTTTCTATCTTTTGTATATATTTCTTGTGAAATCACATCTAAATTACAATTTAGTTAAGTGAAATAGTTCCTTTCTTGCAGTTATTTTGTATATCTTCCTTCATAGCAAATAGATGAAATGTTCTTTTTTCAAATGTTCATGTTCACAAAAGTTTCCAAGATAGTGGCAATCGTTACTTTATTCATTTTTATCCAATATGACATTCCATTATTGCACTCTCACCCTGAAACAGTGTTTTTAGGGTTGGGGGGTTTCTTATTTATTTATTTTTGTTAACTTTTTATACCCCAGCAAACTAAGTTTGAGAGGGGGTACCACCGCAAACGAAGTTTGAGATGGGGTATATAGGAGTCACTGCGGCCGATGGTCTGTGTCGGTCGGTCGGTTGGTCGGTCTGTCGGTCGGTCTGTTGAATCTTGTAGAGTGAACTTCTTCTACCGTTTTCAAGATACGGAATTGAAACTTTGTATACATGATCAACATGAAGTGTAGATGCGCGTGACTCAATTTTGGTGTGGCTCGCTCATTTCCATGCAGTGTTATTTCCCTTGCACTTAGTCAAAATTGCTATATTCAACATATGCAATCTTGTGGAGCGAACTTCTTTTACAGTTTTCAAGATATTGAATTGAAACTTTTTGTACATGATCAACATGAAGTGTAGATGTGCGTGGCACAATTTTGGTGTGGCTTGCTCCATTCCATGCAGAATTATTGCCCTTGCACTTAGTCAAAATTGCTATATTCAGCATATGCAATATTGTAGAGCGAACTTCTTCTACAATTTGGAAGATATTGAATTAAAACTTTGTGTACATTATGAACATGAAGTGTACATGTACATGACACAATTTGTTTGCATGGGTATTTATCACCTTCATTGATAGTTCTAGTTTTTCTACCATACAGGAAGAGTACATGGCAAGTGCGCAGGAATATGCCCAAATAACAGAATTGTCTAAACGGGTTGCAGAATGGGAAGAAAAAATAGTCCCCAGATTGGAAGAAGAGGACGGACATGAACCTTTTGACATAAATAAATACGGCACTGGTGTCTTAGACAACCTGTATAGAGGCAACAGTGTGAAATTCCACCATGTTGTGCAAGGAAAACCTGTCTTTGAAATCTGTCGGACATTTTTGGCCTCTTTAATGCTGGTAAGTCTCTGTTTTGATGGGCACCACTGCGGGTTCGAACACCACAGGGAGGTGGACATCCACCACTCAATAACCCCAGCCGTCATATTTAGCTAAAATGTGCCAAAAACAATGTAGAACACAATTCAACCAACCAAACATTTTTATAGGCTTAGTATAAATTAATAAGAAAAGAACTAGAAAATATGGTTAATTGTAGATTTTGTTTAAACTCTTTTTAATGTTGGTTAGTTTTTAAGTTGATTGGGCAAACTCTAAAAATGTTGTATCGCTGTTTCCCTTCCTATCATCGAAAACGGGCCTTACCCTGAACATTTATAGAAATTCTATAACATTCATTTTGTATGGTCATCAGAAATAAAAATAACTCACCCACCTATAAACCAACTTTAATATGAAATCCATGGTTGGGAAAAAGAAAAAAACTAAGAAAAACTGAGAAAAATTATGGACATACTTGCATTCTATAATGTAGGCAAGTTTGTGATTTCATTTGTCAGAACTTTAGTACAGTTATATTGGTAGATTGGAATATTGGTTTAATTTCTTGAATTTAGTAATTTTGGAAATGTTTCAGTTTTGAATTTTGATAGATTTAAAAAAGAACAAATTGTGTCTTTAATGATAAGAAAATTTTAAATTGAAATACCTGGTATTTGACGTATAGTATACGCAAGCTTACGATTTAATGTATATACTTTTATAGTAAACGCTACCATTTTGTTTCTTATTCAGGCAAACACTTCAAACCTTCGAATAGAAGAAAATGGGACTTTGGAAAAGGGCATGGACAAATTTGAAATGGAACTTTTGTCAACAAAAAGACATTTTGAAGAGTTACAGGAGTATCAAGCTCCATCATTGACACAGACCTAACCAAGCTCCATCATTGACACAGACCTAACCAAGCTCCATCATTGACACAGATCTAACCAAGCTCCATCATTGAGACAGACCTAACCAGGCTTCTTCACTGACACAGATCTAACCAAGTTCCATCATTGACACAGATCTAACCAAGCTTCTTCATTGATACGGACCTAACCAAGCTCTATCATTGACACAGATCTAACCAAGCTTCTTCATTGACACGGACCTAACCAAGCTCCATCATTGACACAGATCTAACCAAGCTTCTTCATTGATACGGACCTAACCAAGCTCCATCATTGACACAGAGCTCCATCATTGACACAGATCTAACCAAGCTTCTTCATTGACACAGGCATAACCAAGCTCCACTATTGACACAGTTCTAACCAAGCTTCTTCATTGACAGAGATCTAACCAAGCTCCTTCATTGACACAGAGCTCCATCATTGACACAGATCTAACCAAGCTCCCTCATTGACAGATCTAACCAAGCTTCTTCATTGACACGGACCTAACCAAGCTCCATCATTGACACAGATCTAACCAGGCTTCTACATTGACACGGACCTAACCAAGCTCCATCATTGACACAGATCTAACCAAGCTTCCTCATTGACACAGACTTAACCAAGCTCCTTTATTGACAAAGTTCTAACCAAGCTTCTTCATTGACCCAGATCTAACCAGGCTTCTTCATTGACACAGGCATAACCAAGCTCCATCATTAACACAGATCTAACCAAGCTTCTTCATTGACACAGATCTAACCAAGCTCCTTCATTGACACAGAACCAACCAAGCTCCTTCACTGACACAGACCTAACCAAGCTCCTTCATTCACACTGAACTAGCCAAGCTTCTTCAATGACGCTGAACTTATTCAGATTTGCACATTTGTAATGGTGTAATTCATTAAAAAATTAGATTAAATTATAAAAAATTATAAAATGTTACAATGGTTTTATTAACAATATTAACGAATAATAGTATTGAATTGGATTTAATAGTCACCCTAACACCTACGGCCATATGGCAACTTCGAGCACCTTGGTAGAACCACTGACGGTTGCTTCAATAATAGCGTTGTAAATAATGGTAAGTTTTAAGTACTGGCCATGATCTAACTGTTGGTGGTACATAGTTATGGCCATGACGTCAGTGTTGATGGTACATAGTTATGGCCATGACGTCAGTGTTGATGGTACATAGTTATGTCCATGTCATCAATGTTGATGGAATAAGAATTTGACCTTGATATTGATTCTCAACATTGGAACAAAAATACCACCCTGGTATTGATTCCCTACTTTAGATGAAGGAGTCCACCCTAATATTGATTCATGGCTTTAGAACAATAAAACCCCCTGATATTGTTTCCCTTTAGAACAATAAGTCCACCCTGATATTGAATCCCTCTTTTGGAACAAAAAGTCTCCCCAGATACTGATTTCCTACTTTAGAACAAGAAGTCCCCCATAATATTGATTCCCTACTTTGGAACAAGAAGTTCTCCATGATATTGATTCTCAACTTTGGAACAAGAAGTCCTCCCTGATATTGATTTTCAACTTTGGAACAAGAAGTCCTCCCTGATATTGATTCTCAACTTTGGAACAAGAAGTCCTCCCTGATATTGATTTTCAACTTTGGAACAAGAAGTCCTCCATGATATTAATTCTCTACTTTGGAACAAGAAGTCCCCTTGATATTGATTATCTTCTTTGGAACGAGAAGTGCCCTCTGATATTAATTCCCTACTAGAACAATAAGTCCCCCTGATATTGATTCCCTGCTTTGGAACAAGAAGTCCTCCTGATGTTGATTCCCTACTTTGGAACAAGAAGTCCCCCTGATGTTGATTCCCTACTTTGGAACAAGAAGTCCTCCCTGATATTGATTACCTTCTTTAGAACAATAAGTCCACCCTGATATTGATTCCCTATATTAGAACAAGAAGTCCCACTGATATTGATTCCCTGCTTTGGAACGAGAAGTCCCCCTGATACTGATTTCCTACTTTAGAACAAGAAGTCCCCCATAATATTGATTCCCTACTTTGAAACAAGAAGATCTCCATGATATTGATTCTCAATTTTGGAACAAGATGTCCTCCCTGATATTGATTCTCAACTTTGGAACAAAAAGTCTCCCTGATATTGATTCTCTGCTTTAGAACCAGAAGTCTCTCTGATATTAATTCCCTACTGGAACAATAAGTTCCCCTGATATTGATTCTCTGCTTTAGAACCAGAAGTCTCCCTGATATTGATTCCCTGCTTTGGAAAAAGAAGTCCCCCTGATATTGATTCTCTGCTTTAGAACCAGAAGTCTCCCTGATATTGATTCCCTGCTTTGGAACAAGAAGTCCTCCCTGATATTGATTCCCTACTTTGGAACAAGAACTCCCTCTTTTGGAACAAAAAGTCTTTCCCTGATACTGATTTCCTACTTTAGAACAAGAAGTCCCCCATAATATTGATTCCCTACTTTGGAACAAGAAGTTCTCCATGATATTGATTCTCAACTTTTGAACAAGAAGTCCTCCCTGATATTGATTCTCAACTTTGGAACAAGAAGTCTCCCTGATATTGATTTCCTACTTGGAAACAAGAAGTCCCCCTGATGTTGATTCTCTACTTTGGAACAAGAAGTCCCCTTGATATTAATTCTCTTCTTTGGAAAAAGAAGTGCCCTCTGATATTAATTCCCTACTGGAACAATAAGTCCCCCTGATATTGATTCTCTGCTTTAGAACCAGAAGTCTCCCTGATATTGATTCCCTGCTTTGGAACAAGAAGTCCTCCCTGATATTGATTCCCTACTTTGGAACAAGAACTCCCTCTTTTGGAACAAAAAGTCTTCCCCTGATACTGATTTCCTACTTTAGAACAAGAAGTCCCCCACAATATTGATTCCCTACTTTGGAACAAGAAGTTCTCCATGATATTGATTCTCAACTTTGGAACAAGAAGTCCTCCCTGATATTGATTCTCGACTTTGGAACAAGAAGTCTCCCTGATATTGATTCATACTTGGAAACAAGAAGTCCCCCTGATGTTGATTCTCTACTTTGGAACAAGAAGTCCCCTTGATATTGATTCTCTTCTTTGGAACAAGAAGTCCACCCTGATATTGATTCCCTTGTTTAGAACAAATAGTCTACCATGCAATTCATTCCCTACTTTAGAACAAGTCCATCCTGATATTGATTCCCTTGTTTAGAACAAATAGTCTACCATGCTATTGATTCCCTACTTTAGAACAAGAAGTCTGCCCTGCTATTGATTCCCTACTTTAGAACAAGAAGTCCCACTGATATTGATTCCCTACTTTGGAACAAGAAGTCCTACTGACTTTGATTCGCTACTTTGGAACAAGACACCCTCCCACCCACGATGTTGATTCCCTACTTTGGAACAAGAAGTCCTCCCTGATTTTGATTCCCTACTTTGGAACAAGAAGCCCCCCTGATACTGTTTCACTCCTTTTAACAAGAAGTCCCCTCTCGTTTTGGTTTCCTGCTTTAGAACAAGAAGTCCCACTAATATAGATTCCCCACTTTGGAACAAGAAGCCCCCCTCCATAGTATGTATTCCCCTTCTTTTGAACAAGAAGTCCACCTGATATTGATTCCCTACTTTGGAACAAGAAGCCCCCCTGATACTGATTCCCTCCTTTTAACAAGAAGTCCCCTCTCGTATTGGTTCCCTGCTTAAGAACAAGAAGTCCCACTAATATAGATTCCCCACTTTGGAACAAGAAGTCCCCCTCCATAGTATGTATTCCCCTTCTTTTGAACAAGAAGTACCCCTGATATTGATTCCCTACTTTGGAATAAGAAGCCCTCCCTGATATTGATTCCCTACTTTGAAACAAGAAGTCCCCCTGATATTGATTCCCTTCTTTAGAACAAGAAGCCTCGCTGATATTGATTTCCTTCTTTAAAACAATAAGTCCCACTGATATGTATTCCCTTCTTTTGAACAAGACGTCTGCCTGATATTGATTCTCTTGTTTGGAACAAGAAGTCCCCCTGATATTGATTCACTACTTTGGATAAGAAGTCCTCCCTGATATTGATTCCCTACTTTGAAACAAGAAGTCCCCTGATATTGATTCCCTTCTTTAGAACAAGAAGTCCACCCTGATATTGATTTCCTTCTTTAGAACAAGAAGTCCTCCCTGATATTGATTCCCTACTTCTGGAACAAGACGTCCCCAATACCATTGATCCCTACTCTAGAACAAGAATCCCCACTGATATTGATTCCATACTTTAGAACAAGACGTCCCACTTATATTGATTCCCTGCTTTGGAACAAGAAGTCCGCCTGATATTGATTCTCTTTGGAACAAGAAGTCCCCCTAATATTGATTTCCTACTTTGGAATAAGACGTTCTCTCTGATATTGATTCCCAACTTTAGAACAAGAAGTCCCACCTGATATTGATTCCCTAATTTGGAACAAGAAGTCCCCTCTCATATTGGTTCCCTGCTTTAGAACAAGAATTCCCACTGATGTTGATTCCCTACTTTAGAACAAGAAGTCCTCCCTTATATTGATTCCTTTCTTTAGAACAAGAAGTCCACCCTGATATTGACTCCCCCTACTTTAGAACAAGAAGTCCCACTGATATTGATTCCCATCTTTTGAACAAGAAGTCCGCCTGATATTGATTCTCTTGTTTGCAACAAGAAGTTCCCCTGATATTGATTCACTACTTTGGAATAAGAAGTCCTCCCTGATATTGATTCCCTACTTTGGAACAAGAAGTCCCCCTGATATTGATTCCCTTCTTTAGAACAAGAAGTCCACCCTGATATTGATTCCCTTCTTTAGAACAAGAAGTCCTCCCTGATATTGATTCCCTACTTTTGGAACAAGAAGCCCCACTGATATGGATTCCATACTTTAGAAGAAGAAGTCCCACTTATATTGATTCCCTGCTTTGGAACAAGAAGTCCGCCTGATATTGATTCTCTTTGGAACAAGAAGTCCCCCTTATATTGATTCCCTACTTTGTAATAAGAAGTCCTCCCTGTTATTGATTCCTTACTTTGGAACAAGAAGTCCCCATGATATTGATTCCCTTCTTTAGAACAAGAAGTCCACCCTGATATTGATTCCCTTCTTTAGAACAAGAAGTCCACCCTGATATTGATTCTCTACTTTGGAACAACATGTCCACCTGATATTGGTTCCCTTCTTTAGAACAAAAAGTCCTCCTGATATTGATTCTCTACTTTAGAGCAAGAAGTCCCCCTGATATTGATTCTCTACTTCGGAACAAGAAGTCGCCCTGATATTGATTCCCTACTTTAGAACAAGCAGTCCCCCATAATATTTATTCCATACTTTGGAACAAGAAGTTCCCCCTGATACGAATTCCCTACTTTGGAACAAGAAAAGTCCCCCTGATATTGATTCCCTACTTTGGAAGAAGAAGACCCCGCCCCCACCCACACACACCTAATATTTAGTCCCCTTCTTTTGAACAATTCTCCCTGATGTTGATTCCCTACTTTGGAACATGAAGTCCCCTATACTATTGATTCCCTACTCTGGAACAAGAAGCCCCGCTGATATTGATTCCCTACTTTGGAACAAGAAGTCCCACCTGATCTTGATTCCCTACTTTGGAACAAGAAATCCCCCGCCTATGGATTAAGACGACGTTGAAATACAACAATTATCCGCTACCGTAGGGTAATTTTATGTGTTCCCCTTCAGAAAGATAATGCTATCGCATAAAATCCTGCTATACTGTTTAATTCAAATGCATTAATGTAAAATGCATCAGTGTCAACTACCTAGTTTTAGATATATAGGGGGACATTGGCAATTACTTCAAAAGAGACAATACTTTAGTGGATCTAGGGAACAATGGCCATTACTCTGAAGAGATTCAGGGAACAAGGAGGGCCTCAAACAACACTATCGATCTTTTCTGGCTGAAACAAGCACCGAGAACAAAATGCCCGGGTTTATTATAGAGAGATATACGATTGTTTACTATTTACATTGTTTATACCGAATAATCTCGCGGAGGTCGCATTTATTTACTACTTTCCACACTTCACACAAACTGTTTGAGCTAGATATGGTACAGGTGGGCTATACATCATTTACGACGTCAAGTGCTCTTAACTAACCATTATTAAAGCCACCCGCTGAGACTCCCGTGACAGGTGATCAGACGATGATTAGACACCCGTTTCTAGTGCCATAAACTATAAATAATAGGTTAGGTACCCTTTAGTTCAGTTTGCTTATTGCTGATATCCTACTTAACTAAATTTAAACTCATTTTAAAGTTGATAAACTAGTTCAGTGGTGGTTGAAAGGCTATGACACTCTTAGCTATTTATGCTCCCCGAAGGAAGCGCATATACTTGCCACTTTGTCCGTCTCTCCGTTCGGATATCTTGTCCCGAGCATAACACAAAACACTACTAATGGGACTGCAATGAAACGTCACAAAATGATAGCGGACTTTAACTCTATCTTTATTTAAATTGAGTTATTGCCCTTTGTTATTTTATACTTTTAATTCTTGTACTCAAAAATTACTAAAGTGACTTCAAATTTAATACTGCTGGGTGATACACAGCCATTCGATAAGTTGAAGATACATTTCGGGGAGCATCCGTCGGATCTACCGATTTTGGTTTAAAAGGCTGTCACCCTACTCAATTGACGTTCGTGTACTGATTGAGATATATGATAAATTCTACTCGCCATTAAAGCTACACAGTCCCTATTTTAACTGGTAATAACTCAGAATATGAATGAGTCACGTGTGAAGTAGTTTCAAATCGACGAAACCCCAAAAGTCGGTATATAATCAGAAATCGATGGGTAAAATTTCGCATTTTTATTTAGCCTCCATACAGGTAACATCGATAAATATACGGCTTCAGAATATATTTGATAAAAAATAATGCCTGGAACGGGCTTGCACTTGTAATTTTTGAAGAATGTACGCTGAACCACTAGACCTCGGTTATTTATTGGTACGTTGTATCATTTTTGTTCAAAAGGCGAGGAATAGGCTCCGCTTATGTTGGCGGGCTCGACGGCGTCAACATATTGTATTATAACGTTTTTGTCCTTGGGAGTAGAATGTTCAAATTGTATATAACCTCCTGGACATTGTCCGTCTTAATGCCAATAACTTTCAGCCCTCCAACTGATCCTGGGTCCGAGTCAAGGTCACTTAAATACATGTTTAACGCAACTATTGACGTTACATATATTTAAGTGACCTTGACTCCGACCCAGGGTCAGTTGGAGGGCTGGAAGTTATTGGCATTAAGGACAATGACCAGGAGATCATATATGAAATTTGAAAATTCTACTCCCAAGGACAAGACATTTGAATATGTTAGCGTTAAGATTTTGGTTAAGAGTTGTGTTAAGGTTTTGTTTTAATTCTGCGTTTAATGGAATAAGAGTGTTAAAATTTCATATATAACATCACAGGTTATTGGCCTTATTACAGTAACTATCAGCCTCCAACTGACCCTGTGTCACGGTCAGTTGCCTCTTAAATACATGTACCGTCTCCAAAGAAAAGTTAAAGTGCGTCAAATTCTTATAACTTTTTTGTTATTTGCAGCAGAGTGTTCAAGTTTCATATGTAATCTCCTTGTCATTGTCCTTCTTGATACCAGTAACTTCCAGCTCTCCAACTGACCATGGGTCGGAGTCAAGGTCACTTAAATGCATGTACCGTCACCAAAAAAAAATGTGTTAAAAAAGTGCGTTAAATTATTATACTTTTTTGTTCTTTGGAGCAGAGTGTTCAAATTTCATCTATAACCACATTCTCATTGTCCTTCTTAATGCCAATAACTTCCAGCTCTCCAACTGACCATGAGTTCAGCCTCAAACAGACCCAATGTCAAGGTAAGTGGTCTCCTAAATACATGTACTGTCTCCAAATTTCGCAATACGTATACCATCTCCAAATTTTATTACATTTAACTGGGAAGTGCAGTGTTACAGATTTCATATCTAAACTCACTGGACAGAATTCTTGTTATTTTAATGACTTTCAGCCACAGAACACCCATAGTAGCAGTGAACATTACATTAACCATAATATGCACTGATATGCTTAGATTAAAAAACAATGAAAGCTGACAAGCTAGTAATTGAAGCAATTATACAGAACCATATACACTTCACTGATAAGCTGTGCAGATTAAAATGTAAACACCTGGACTTTTTCATTGCTATATATCGAGGGTTCAGTGCAGAACTATTGTATCTCTTTCTTTATTCATATGTAGTTACAATAGTTTTGCACTGACCCCTCGATATCCAAAATGGGTAAAGATTCTTGAAATGAATATGTTGAAACCAGATTTTGCAGAAAATGTGTTTGTGTGTATGATGTTTTACGTCATTTTCAATACTTAAGGTTATATATGACGTTCGATTTTGTGGTGGAGGCAGTCCACCCACTTTTCCTGGATAGAACCAGTACTGTACACATCCCGCCATCCGTAAGATCGACACTTCCTCACTTAATTGCAAAAAAAAAGAAGACTGATTTAGTGCCAATGACAGACAATTTTATATTTGAAGGTTTAGCACTTACAATGTTTAATGTTGACAAACATTACAAAACAAACAAATTTGCTAAAACAATTTTATTTAAAGGGACACTGTTAGTTTGAGCTTGTAAAACAAACACAAATATACATGCGGTCCCATGTATTGGAGTCTATCCTCCAAGAACATTCAAGAACCTTGGGAATCTATTTGATAGTAAGAGCAGGGCAGGTTCCTGGATTCCTATGTATCCTTCCCCTCTCTCTGGGGTGGCTGTAAACACCTATAATGTGTTGATGAGCCGTTAAAGAACATCTAATTTGATTCAGTTAAAAAATGTTTTGTATAGAAAATAAATACATGATAATGTAAATAAATGTAATGTTTATTGTATTGACATGCCAAATTTTGAGTACAAATGCTTTAAAAATAGTAAATATGATTTAGAAATTTGCGATTAAACCTCTTTGATAGAATAATGATTTGAAATAAGTTTTATACTGAAACCTGGCATTTTATTGCATCACAAGCAGATAGCATCATTAATTTATGATGACATGTTTATGATAAAATAGGACATGCTTAAGATTAAAATGTCAATTTGTGAGAGCAAAAAACAAAGCCTCTGTGTAACATGATACTTCCCAATTACAGTGTGCACAACCCACGTGACCAAATGATAATAGCCAAGAAATCCGGCCTCGATTCGGGTAAAATTTTGTCTGTTTTTGTCGCCAATAGTTAACCGATTTTTATTTAACTTAGTTCATCTAATGCAGAAAACAAAATGCTACTCCGGATGAAACCCGTTTTTGAAAAACTATTGAAACAAAAAAGTTATTGAAGGAATAAGAATGTTTTTTGGATGAAAGCCGTGACAGGGTACACACTATTTCAGTAAACTCATGAATTTTAACCCATTTACACATCTAGCTCTTATCTTTACACAAATTCCTAAAGTTTGTATTCAAGGGATTGTATTTCGTATAATTTTACTGGGCATATGTCAATTTGATCGGTTTACAATGCAAAAATAAAAAATGATTCAGAACACACCATTTCAGTTAAATGATAGGGTACACATACAAAAACGTACACTTGTAATTAAATCGTGAATACACACGGTTTTAATAGCATTCCGTTTGTCATTGATTCACATTCTGAAACGGGCATTGATAACGTGCATTGATAGTATACTGCAAATAGGTGTGTATTGTGTCAAAGGACTGACTTATCTTGTTCAACCCTCACCGCTGTAGGTTCGATCCCTCAGGGGCCTAGGAATCTCTTTGTGAGGAAGCTATCCAGCTGGCTTGCGGAACGTCGGTGGTTCTACCCAGGTGCCCGCCCGTGCACGAAAATTGCCCGGAGGGGCACATGGGGTCTTCCTCCACCAATGGAAGCTGGAAAGTCGCCATATGACCTTAGCTGTTGGTGCGACTATAAAATCCAATTCAATCAATTATCTTGTTCAAATGCAGCATCTTCAGTATGTTTTGCATATGTGATTGGTACCAATACCCGTCTCACCAACACAACTCCTGCAGTATACTGTATCAAATCAAGTGCTCATAATGTAGCTTTGGTCTTAACAAGTACATGTATGTTTGTATTAGAATTTGATCAAAAAAGTTGCAGGAATCTACTGACTACCGTATTCTTTATTTTTTCAGTCCGGCGCTTTTGTAACCAGACATGAAACAAATGAATCTCCCACCGAACAATCCGTAACCCAGTTTCCAGAACTTTTTAGTATCCTGAGAATAACGCATATCAGATGCGTTTTTATTATTGAACCATTTCACAACTTCTACCCAAACAGAAAAGCTATATTTGACAATGGAAATGAGTTCTGCTGAATTTGCTTGAAGAAATCTAATATAGTTATATCAAAGCCTTCGTCCGATAATGTTTTCAAAACTGCTGGTAGTAATTTAATGATTTCTTGAAGTTGAGTGTCCTTATCATTGTCACCTTGAGTGTCTAAATCATTTCTATGTTGAGTGTATTTATCATCTTATAATTACCTCTCATGAACAGACTCAACAAAACCGAGTCTACTACTTTTCTCTCTTGTTTGCGTTTATTGCTTCCAAGGGATCACCATTTATTGACATTCACATTAGCGTTTGTTTAGTGCGGTGTGGCGGCCGTAAAAAGTCACCCCGACTACAAATCAGTAGTGTTATTATCTGGTCCTTTGGGATCATCAATCCCATTCTGTGTTGCTTTAAAGCAGAATATCGCTTAAGCCGGTGCTAGGAGGCGTTAGAGGTCCTGCATCTTATAATTACCTTTCATGAACAGACTCAATTAAATCGAGTCTATTTTATCTCGTTTGTGTTTTTGCTTCCAAGGAATACCCTTAGTGGAGTGCGTGGTTCAGTGGTAGAGCGCCGAACTTCAGATCGAAAGGTCGTAGGTTCGATCCTCGCCATGGCCATGTTATTTATCCTTGAGCAAGATAATTAATCCACATTGCTTAGTACTGGTTCTACCAAGGAAACCTGCACATAATCTTCGAAAGGGGGTGTTGCAGTATCAATAGATAGATAGATAGATACCCTTTTCAGTATGTATTGACATTCACACAAGCGTGTGTTTAGTGCTGTGTGGCGACCATAAAAAGTCGTCCGACTACAAATCAGTAGTGTCTGCTACTTGTCTCCCTTGTTTGTGTTTGTTGCTTCCAAGGGATCACCTTTTCAGTATTTATTGATAAATGTAAATCATTACTATGTTGGGTGTATTTATCATTGTCACCTTGAGTGTGTACATCCTTCCTATGTGAGTATATTCATCATTGTCACATTGAGTGTGTTTATCATTTCTATGTTTGGTGCCTTTATCATTGTCATCTTGAGTGTGTATATATATTATTTATGTTCAGTGTCTGTATCATTGTCACCTTGAGTGTGTAAATCATTTTTATGTTCAGTGTATTTATCATTGTCACCTAGAGTGTGTAAATCCTTTATATGTTGAGTGTATTTATCATTGTCATCTTCAGTGTGTAAATCCTTTATATGTTGAGTGTATTTATCATTGTCACCTAGAGTGTGTAAATCCTTTATATGTTGAGTGTATTTATCATTGTCATCTTCAGTGTGTAAATCCTTTCCCTGTTGAGTGTCTTTATCATCATCACGTTCATTATCTTCATAATAGTCACCAAACACCAATTTCAAACACCTTTTTTTGCCTTTTTTGTGGTATGGGGATTTTGAAGGTGTTTCAACTGTAGCAGTATTGAACGGCGATTTTAATAGAATCGACTTAAATGGCGAGTGCATTGTTTTAGGAAAATGTTTTCACACATGGGTTTGGTCCATGCTTGCGAAATGGGGTGGAGTCGCTAATGACTTCACTAAACGTATCGATCTATAGAAAGCCGGCTGCTGTTTTCTTGCGTTTAATCTTCATTTCGATTGTCATCTTACGTCTGTTTATACATAGGTTGGTCTTGGGTTTGTATCTCGGCATGTTTCTGTAAAATCCAATACTTGGTAGTGAGACATGATGGTACTTTAAATAATAGACTGGTGTAATTTTGTCAATGACACGATTACTGCATAAATGGGCCATGTAAAATATTTTAAATTTGAAACCCGTACAAAAAATTTTCAGATATATCTTGACATGTCAATTACGTGTCGTTTGGATACAAATGGTGGATACTCAAATGCACTCAGTTTTGTAATGGTTAATACTTTGCAAATCCGAATACTTATAAGCACAGACATTAACAAACCCTGAGAAAACAGAGTCATATCGTAAATAGCATGCTCATTAGAAACGCATTGGGCCTCAATCTAGGTTTACAGAAAATATACCTAAAACATTCTACATAACACTAGCCCCGGTTTAGAATGTGTATCAATGGCAAACGGAATGCTATTAAAAGTAAACCGTACACTTGTAGTTATGTTTTTATGTGTACCCTATCATTTAGCTGAAATGGTGTGTTCTGAATCATTTTTAGCTCTACTGATCAGAGATCAGCAGAGCTTATGCCGTGGTGCGGCGTCCGTCGTCCGTCCGTCTGTCCGTAAACTTTTTTTTGTAGCGACTACTCCTCTGAAACTACTGAATGGATTTTCATGAAACTTTACAGAAATGTTGCCCATGAAGTCTAGTTGATCCTAGCAAAAATTCATATAGATGTGAAATCCAAGATGGCCGCCAAATCTAAAAATAGGTTTTTAAAAAACAAGTTTGTAGCGACTACTTCTTGAAAACTCTAAGGGATATTGCTATGGGACTTTTTCTAAAATGATCAGCATGACATGATGTTGGTCCTTGTCGAAAATCGTTTTGATTCGACGTTAAACATGGCTGCCAGCGGCCATCTTTGTTTACAAAGAGTTATATAATGAAAACTTGTAGCGACTACTCCTTTGAAACTACTTGACGGATTTTCATGAAACTTCACATCAATGTTGCTCTTGATGTCTAATTGATCCTAGCAAAATTTCAGGTCGGCCGGAAATTCAAGATGGCCGCCAAAGCTTAAAATAGATTTCTAAAAAATAAGTTTGTAGCGACTACTTCTTGAAAACTATAAGAGATATTGATATGGGACTTTTTCTAAAATGATCGGCATGACATGATGTTGGTCCTTGTCAAAAATCGTTTTGATTCGACGTTAAACATGGCTGCCAGCGGCCATCTTTGTTTACATAGAGTTATATAATGAAAACTTGTAGCGACTACTCCTCTAAAACTACTTGACGGATTTTCATGAAACTTCACAGGAATGTTGCTCTTGATGTCTTATTGATCCTAGCAAAATTTCAGGTCGGCCGGAAATTCAAGATGGCCGCCACGGCTAAAAATAGATTTTTAAAAAATAAGTTTGTAGCGACTACTTCTTGAAAACTATAAGAGATATTGATATGGGACTTTTTCTAAAATTATCAGCATGACATGATGGTTATCCGAGTCGAACATTATTTTGATTCGACGTTAAACATGGCTGCCAGTGGCCATCTTTGTTTACATAGAGTTATATAATGATAACTTGTAGCGACTACTCCTCTGAAAATACTTGACGGATTTTCATGAAACTTCACATGAATGTTGTTCTTGATGTCTAATTGATCCTTGCAAAATTTCAGGTCGGCCGGAAATTCAACATGGCCGCCATGGCTAAAAATAGATTTTCAAAATACAAGTTTGTAGCGACTACTTCTTGAAAACTATAAGTGATATTGATATGGGAATTTTTCTAAAATGATCAGCATGACATGATGGTTATTCAAGTCGAAAATTATTTTGATTCGACGTTAAACATGGCTGCCAGTGGCCATGTTTGTTTACATAGAGTTATATAATGATAACTTGTAGCGACTACTCCTCTGAAACTACTTGACGGATTTTCATGAAACTTCACACGAATGTTGCTCTTGATGTCTAATTGATCTTAGCAAAATTTCAGGTCGGCCGGAAATTCAAGATGGCCGCCATGGCTAAAAATAAATTTTTAAAAAATATGTTTGTAGCGACTACTTCTTGAAAACTATAAGAGATATTGATATGGGACTTTTTCTAAAATGATCAGCATGACATGATGGTTATCCGAGTCGAACATTATTTTGATTCAATGTTAAACATGGCTGTCAGTGGCCATCTTTGTTTACATAGAGTTATATAATGAAAACTTGTAGCGACTACTCTGAAACTACTTCACGGATTTTCATGAAACTTCACAGGAATGTGGCTCTTGATGTCTAATTGATCCTAGCAAAATTTCAGGTCGGCCGGAAATTCAAGATGGCCACCACGGCTAAAAATAGATTTTCAAAAAAACAGTTTGTAGCGACTACTTCCTGAAATCAAAATCAATCAGTAGAGCTTCAAGGTCATTGACCTCTTGTTATTTTTGTCTTGCAAACTGCTCAAATTGACATATGCCCTGTGAAATCATACGGAATACAATCCCTTGTATACAAACTATAGGAATGAGTGTACAGACGAGCTAGATTGTGTAAATGGATTAAAATTCATGAGTTTACTGAAATAGTGTGTACCCTGTCACGGCTTTCAACCAAAAAACATTCTTATTCCTTCAATAACTTTTTTGTTTCAAGAGTTTTTCAAAAACGGGTTTCAACCGGGAGTAGCATTTTGTTTTCTGCATTAGATGAACTAAGTTTCATAAAAATGGTCACGTGGGTTGTGTACACTGAATTATAATAGTGGATATTTTTGCAGGCTAAACATGTTCAATATGAAATTAACTTTTTAAAGGGACAAAGTCTATAAGTAACGCCTATATTTAGCATAATGAAGTAACAAGCTGATATGGACACACGTTTAATTGTTTGACCGAATCTGGTCTATGGAATGGTAATGTCTGCCCATTCACCAGTATTTACATTCAGCTCCTTTTATGGAAAACTATGAACGCTACACTTTTGAATGCAGACAAAGGTACTTGGTGTGGCATAAACCTTCGATTTTATCAAGATGAAGGTCATTTGAAACATGTTTGATTGACACGTCACTTTAGGCGAGACCATGTTGCGCGCAACTCTTGTTAACACTAAAAAGGCATTACGTAATAATAAGCGCGCACACGCAAACTCATCAAGCGTTAAAAAACTTTTGTTTTAATTCACTCTGTTCAAACAAACATAAAACCTTTATGATCTATTCTCTTTATGATCTATTCTCCAAAATAGTTTAAAAAAAACTCAGGTTTTCAAATTATACCAATAAATGTTACATTCTAAAAGAACAATAAACAATAGAAGGGTGCGCGTTTAAACACTGTAGCTCTTGTTTTCACTGTTTACTGTCCGGAACTCATCACAGCCTATGTCCATCCTTCTTAGAACGGAACTACAAAAGAACTAAAAATAACAATAAATATCCAACTGTACTATATCGCACTGTTATTACATAATTCATCATGACACATAATATGGTTTTACTTGAATTATATTTTTCCGCTTTACTTCAGCCATATTTAACCCGTCGGTGCCGTTAAGCATTGTCTATGGTATTACTACGATTATTGTAACTTTACTTTATATTAAAGTTCTTAATGACGTAGATGGGTGGGTGGGTGGGTGTGAATTTTTAATGACGTAGATGGGTGGGAGAGGGACTAACATTTTTTTTCTGGTTAAAACTGCCGTTACCTACGTATATACAGTAAATGATTTGCTCGCTTAAATACCGGATTTCGACATGAGCTGGTGAACTAAAGACACGCCTACAAAGAAGAAATCGATTGATATAGAGACTAGCATGTAGTTTTGTATGTGACTCACTGGTTGAATGTTTAATTGAATGAAATATCGAGGTTCTTTCGATGGTGCACGCACTAACCCACATATGAGTTTGAAGTGCTCACGTGAGCAAAGTTAAGGTTTAACTGATCATATGATATTGACTAGTATAATGTGGAACTACTATACATCTATATACAATTTCAGACCCAATGGACAGGTTTATTTGCACAACCTTCATAAGTTGATAAGATCACATTATTAAACGAATCGTATTAATCTATAAACTTTCCAAAAGACCTGAGTATCAAATGAGTTTAATTAGAAAACATTTATAAAAAAGCACGTGGGACGGGGTGAGGAGGTCGGTCGGTAAATATGGGTATGTTTTTATGCGTTAACACACTAACATTGTATAAGGTCCTAGCCTCGGTCATCTGTCATCTGGCCTGCTTCTGATTTCTTCGCTATACTATGATCTTCAGAACCAAGTAAGACGTGCATGCTACGGTCTCGGCCCATGTCAAGGTATAAAACATGGGAAGTTTGGTCAACATCAGCCTAGCCAGCCCCTAACACAGTTAATCAAAGCAAATGTCCCTTTCCCGAGCAATATTTTAGTTTTAAGCACTGAGAGAAATCGTTTAAAGTTAAAAGCTGACTTACTTATTGGCCAATGAAATCTCTTAGATTCAAAAGCTGAAAATAGATCGCGTTAAATGTCTTCCTTGTTGCTATAGGTCACATACCACTATTGTTTTGGGGCTACTGATTGGCTGAAAAAAGTATAGGGTGTATTAGGGTATATCTTTTTCGAAAGAGCTATTTTCTGATTGGGTAGAATTGCCGTAATCATAACTGATGTACATAAAATGTCAAAATAATATGTGTAGGTGATAAAAAAAAAAATGTATTTGTTCTTGCATCTGGGCTATTTTATTGAGAAAATTGCAGGTATAGTAAATTGTCAGAAATTCACATATATTTGCTGCGTGCCTGACGGTCATCACCGTCATCAAACCGAAAGTAGGTGAAAACAATACAAAAGCCCCAATTGTTTGCACTTTTTTAAGTGAGTCTAGGATAGTTCTTGAAAATAAAGTAGCCTAAAAGGTTCCCTTGGATGTGTAAAATGTGTTTTAGGGCCAAAAGGCTATAATGTAACCCTATGTAAAATGCAATAGTGGTATATGACCTAAATGTGAATTGAATTGAATGTTGTTTAACGGCTCATCACACAGTATAGGTTATTTTGAGCCGCCCCAGAGAGGGGAAGGATACATAGGAATCCGGGAACCGTGCCCTACTCTTATCCTATGGTTGCTATATGTGAGAATGTGCACGTAATCCAGTGATACGTGCTTCTGATATAGTCCACCTATATGCCGGTGACCGTTTATATTTGGAATGTTATGGAAATTCACGCTTTGGAACCGCTTCTCGTCGCTCGCAATTACAATTGATAAAGATTAAAATAGATAAAAAATCAAAATATAAACAATAACATGTACACAATTCCAAACGCGCTTGGAAACACACTCCTGCCATGTTATTGGTTGACGATGAGTTGGACTTAGACCGATTTTAAAGATTGATGCAAAAGTCGAACAAAAATGTAGCATTCAAAGAACCTAATCATCCAAATACACACATTTAAACCAACAATGACATCGGCATTATTCAAAGGCGAAGAATTACGAGACATTTCAGACATAAACGAATTGACAACGTGTGTACCGCCTTGGAACGCTCAGTCATAAAACGTCGCAAACAAAAACGGGTTGACAATAGGAACGATCAGTGACATCACAAACACAACAGGGTTGACAATGTGTACCGCATTGGAACGCTCAGTGACATCACAAACACAACAGGATTGACAATGTGTACCGCATAGGAACTCTCAGTGACAAAACATCACACACACAACGGGTTGACAATATATGTACCGCCTTTTAACGCTCAGTGACAAAACATCACAAACATAAACGAGTTGACAATGTGTACCTCATTGGAACGCTCAGTGACAAAACATCACAAACACAAACGGGCCTTGGAACGCTCAGTGTAAAAAATATCACGAACATAAACGAGTTGACAATGTTTACCGCCTTGGAACGCTCAGTGTCAAAACATCACAAACAAAAACGAGTTGACAATATGCCTTGGAATGCTTAGTGACAAAACATCACAGACATAAACGAGTTGACAATTCACAGACATAAACGAGTTGACAGTATATGTACCGCATTCGAACACTCCGTGACAGAACACCACAAACACAAAATGGTTGGCAATATGTGTACCGCCTTGTAACGCTCAGTGACATAACATCACAAACACAAAACGTTGACAATATGTGTACCGCCTTGTAACGCTCATTATCGATTCAAAGCGTCTCGAGGGTATTAATCGGTTAAAGGGTAAATCGAACTTCACTCTTACACTATTGTTACAAAATAAAAAGGTGAGAGTTTAATTAAAGAACTTCCTGCCAGACTCGAACAATACATCAAAGAATTGGCTTGTTCTATGAGTGGACATGTGAGCAACCATTGTTTTGTGCTCCCTTTATGCATAGCTGTCAAGGCCCAATGGATGTTAAGAGAAAGATCGGGTCCAAGGGGTGATTGTCTCTTGGTAAAGTGGTCAGTGGTGTGAACAACTGAAGACCGAGACGGTCTGCGGTTGAATTTCGTGAAGTTTAGCTTAGAGGTATATTTGTAATACTGTTTATATGATCGTGCACTTTAATTACATTCATTTAAAATATACGGAGTCGATACTGATATCCTGGTTAAACTATACTAAATGTTAACGATTGTTGGTATAAATATACTACTATTATAAAAGTCACAGACAAAGATGTTGGTCAAATTTTCAGAATGCGTGAGAACGTAACACGTATGCGTGTGAGCGTGATTTATGATGTAAACCCTCTTAAGTGACTTGTTTTGGATAGGCATTTGTTGCGCCCTTATTTCGAAACATAAAGGAAAGACGAACCATCCAGTGACGTAGCTTCGTATAGGCACTGTAGGCACGTGCCTACACTTTTCCCTCAAAAATGAAAAATATAAAAATGCAAAAAAAGCAATAAAAACTGAAGGGTGAGTGGGGTAGGGGTGTATGGTGTGCAGCAAAAACTGCAACATTATGTACTTTATTTTTCGTCGAATGCCTCAGAATGCAACTGTGGCGATATAGAATTTCAAAATTTTCCGGGGGGCATGCCGGCGCACCCCCCTAGAAAAATGGTGCCTACACTTTGTTTTTTGCCAAGCTACGCCCCTGTTTGCACTAGAAAAATGGTGCCTACACATTGATTTTTGCCAAGCTACACCCCTGCCATCAACTTAGTTTGAATATACACACGGTAGTACCTGTTACTGGCCTTGAATTGGTGTCAAGTACTGGCAATAAATTGTATTTGGTGTTTGAACGTACTCTGGCTCTAATGTTATAGTTTACTTGTAGCTTTTTGATATAAAGACTTGAGTGTTTATATATCCTTAAGGAATATAACCCGGTATCAAAAAACAGGCCTTGCATATTTACAATGTCCATGATGAAAGAAAGAGAGTGTTTATGTATTTGTAAAATATAATTTGCGTGCATGATCATGCATGTTGCAAAGGAGGCATGCACTGGATGATACCATTCATGATTATTGCATCATTTATTAATAAGTGCTCTTGTTTTGGAACTAACCCACAACTGGTATAGTTAAAGACATACAAGTAACGTTACATAGAAGACGTCTTACGCTGACTATAGAGCAGAACAGAATTGAGGAATGTCGATCGAATGACTTGCTATGTTTAATTTACTATTGTTTTCGAGCAAGTAACTAACACTTTAAATCTTTCTTTTTATTATTTTGTTTTTTAAAGCTTAATAAAACACTAATATAGGGACTAACTCAATCGGTGGGGAAAGGTACTTATACCGTAGTTCGGCAATATTTGGAAAAAGAACTATCTATATTGAGATAAGCTGAAAACATTGTTTTTTATCATTAAAAGGAGATACTATAGGCACCAAAACATTTTTGTTTATCAGTAAAGGGAGATCATATATGCACCGCATTCTGATTCTATTTAAGGACTAATTTGTTAAAATATGACGCTCTGGCACTAGCCCTTCTGAAAACCGTACATTGTTTTTCTTGCTACAACATTCCCGTATTTCTGAACGTTTGAAATTTGGACTACAGAATAACCATTTGGACTACAAATATGCTGGTTGGACATATTCTCCTGGTTGTGATTGTGAAATGCATGAGCGGTAAGTACAGAGATTTGCAAATAATATTTACAGAAGCCACGACTATTTCTTCGTTGGAATAAAGACTTCCAACGTTGGAAATCATTATCGTTGTCTTTTTCCTTTCATTTGTTAACTTAGAGTCTCGTACACTATAAACAGAGGTCGCATAAGTTGATAAGACCGGTTTTCAGCCATATAAAGATATATTAATTTCGATAACAATTACCGAGAGATATAACGCTCAGATTGGAATATCTAAAAGTCGTTTGCAAATTACTGAAAGATCAAGTCTTTCAGCTAAAGTATAGCATTGATCCGGACTCCGATAATTGAAACTGTAAACACACTTGAATTTCTAAAAGTAAATTTTAATTAAAATCATTTTTCATTAAAATTCTTAACTGTTTTCAGAATGCATGTTTGTGAAAGGACGACGACTTAACAAGGTTGTCGTGAGCGAAATCAGTTTCAACGTGAGTCCACATGGCTTTAATTATGAAGTCGCGGCAAGGTTTGATGCCCTGCAAGGGGACGTTCCAGGTGTCCGCGCCATGACAGAAACTACAAGTAAACCATCGGAAAATAACATGTTTAATGTGTTGAAGAAAACTGACAGTAATACTGAAAGGAAATCTGAAATCCGTCACTATTCCGCAGATATTGCGCACGGTGTTAATACAGAATGTGCAGACTATACGCGTTCTATCGAAAGTAAAACACTTTCGTCAGAAAATGATATTGTAAGACAGAATAAAGACAATGCAAATACTAATGACGACACTCAACATATACTTGCTAATGCTTTGATAAAGTCCGAAGAAACTGACAAAACAAATAAAGTAGTAAATACATATCGCGACACCACCAATTATACCACCGTTACATTAAATGCAGAAGAAAAAACAAACACTGACTTAAAAAGTGAAACGATCGAAAGCAACACATCCTTTGAGAAAATTAAAGCACAGGGTGAAAATGAAAAACATGCGACAACTTCCAGAATCTTTGGAGGGAAAAGTAATTCAGTCAAAGAAAGCAAAGACCAAATATTTAGTGATATGGAAGGTGAAAATGAAAATAAAAAACTGAACCCAAATGCGCAAATCATTGGAGCGGTTCATCCGAAAAGTGAAACTGTTTCATCTAAAAATGGAAATAAAAAGCCTGTTCCAGATGCTAAAATTGTTGGAGGGACATTTTCTTCCCCGGATTCGTGGCCGTGGTTGGCATCGATCCAGTACCTGGGCATAGATTGTTTCTGGCATCATTTCTGTGGCGGAAGTTTGATCTCTGACGGGTGGGTAGTCACCGCTGCACATTGTGTCACTCAGTTGGAGTAAGTATTTTTAAATATACTCTTGGAACGTTTTTATATATAATTGTGTAGCATTACAGCACAAACTTGTTCACTCAAAGTAGCTTCTGCTAGACAAGTGTTCTAAAAGACAAGTGTTCTACAAGACAAGTGTACCTACAAAACAAGTGTTCTAT
Organism: Cyrtodaria siliqua; assembly: GCA_037043455.1. Lineage (NCBI taxonomy): Eukaryota > Metazoa > Mollusca > Bivalvia > Adapedonta > Hiatellidae > Cyrtodaria > Cyrtodaria siliqua. The sequence goes on from JAWPHD010004055.1 coordinate 94,955, forward strand.
AAAATTTGACCCACATTGTAATGTCGCTGTGTACTAATTGCCGCTCGAGATCTCATCAAAATACAAACAATTCAATTAATAAATAATCCGCGAGACAGGACAGACTGAGATTTTTTCCAGTTTTACAAGGTAAGAGAAGATTGGGGAAAAAACGGGTTATTTAGCTCTACCGGTCGAAAACGAGATGGCGCGTTCGTCTGTCCTTAAATGTTTTTCTTTTCTTTTTTTCTTCTTTTTTTTGGTAATCCAAAACCACTTCGCGGATTTTCAGGAAACATCCCAGGGACATACCCCCTTATTTCGGGTTGATCTAAGATAATTTTATTTATCGATACTTCTCAAGATTATCACATGAGGTACGGCACCTTAACAATGTCGACGTTGGCTATTTCTTTCGTACTATTATTCATACAAATTAAAATACAGTTCTAAATAAAAGTTAGAACGCTAACTCTTAAAGTTTTACTCTGTAAGCAAGAAGTCAATTTATATTTGCATACACTGAACAAACTGTATAATTGGTCATTGGAGTTTTATGATTATATATATATATATATATATATATATATAGGAGTGAATTCACATGCCTGATTTCTGTGTATCTCGTCATAGCTAGGCGCCCTGCCGTAGTTCGTCCGAAGGTTGTCTGTCCTTGGTAGTTCACAAATGTTTCTCCCCATATATAATTCTGCCTTGTGAACGTGAATCTCTCACGAGATCCCAATTTAGAAAGTTGCCGTAGTGAGTTCTAATTCTCTCCCTTTATTATATTATATATACCGAATTCACAGTATCCCAAAGATCTGGCACCTTTCATTGTCACTGTCTCAATATAGCTGTGTGTGGTTGAACGCTTAAATGTGGCCCACTCATATGAGCTATAATTGTATGTATGTATGCGTCTATATGTTAATTGTGCCTCCAGACGAGCGTGTTATGATGTAGAGATACAGTTCATCAACGTGTGTTGCAACTACCTTTTTTTCAGTCCAGACTCTATTGTGCCCATAGCGACCCGGGTTACCGAGCGTTTTAGTTGGCGGAGGGACGTTAAACCTCAGAACTACACACACACACGCAACTACCTTTTTTAAGGAGTGAATTCACATGCCTGATTTCTGTGTATCTCGTCATAGCTAGGCGCCCTGCCGTAGTTCGTCCGAAGGTTGTCTGTCCTTGGTAGTTCACAAATGTTTCTCCCCATATATAATTCTGCCTTGTGAACGTGAATCTCTCACGAGATCCCAATTTAGAAAGTTGCCGTAGTGAGTTCTAATTCTCTCCCTTTATTATATTATATATACCGAATTCACAGTATCCCAAAGATCCGGCACCTTTCATTGTCACTTTCTCAATATAGCTGTGTGTGGTTGAACGCTTAAATGTGGCCCACTCATATGAGCTATAATTGTATGTATGTATGCGTCTATATGTTAATTGTGCCTCCAGACGAGCGTGTTATGATGTAGAGATACAGTTCATCAACGTGTGTTGCAACTACCTTTTTTAAGGAGTGAATTCACATGCCTGATTTCTGTGTATCTCGTCATAGCTAGGCGCCCTGCCGTAGTTCGTCCGAAGGTTGTCTGTCCTTGGTAGTTCACAAATGTTTCTCCCCATATATGATTCTGCCTTGTGAACGTGAATCTCTCACGAGATCCCAATTTAGAAAGTTGCCGTAGTGAGTTCTAATTCTCTCCCTTTATTATATTATATATACCGAATTCACAGTATCCCAAAGATCCGGCACCTTTCATTGTCACTGTCTCAATATAGCTGTGTGTGGTTGAACGCTTAAATGTGGCCTGGCCCACTCATATGAGCTATAATTGTATGTATGTATGCGTCTATATGTTAATTGTGCCTCCAGACGAGCGTGTTATGATGTAGAGATACAGTTCATCAACGTGTGTTGCAACTACCTTTTTTAAGGAGTGAATTCACATGCCTGATTTCTGTGTATCTCGTCATAGCTAGGCGCCCTGCCGTAGTTCGTCCGAAGGTTGTCTGTCCTTGGTAGTTCACAAATGTTTCTCCCCATATATGATTCTGCCTTGTGAACGTGAATCTCTCACGAGATCCCAATTTAGAAAGTTGCCGTAGTGAGTTCTAATTCTCTCCCTTTATTATATTATATATACCGAATTCACAGTATCCCAAAGATCCGGCACCTTTCATTGTCACTGTCTCAATATAGCTGTGTGTGGTTGAACGCTTAAATGTAGCCCACTCATATGAGCTATAATTGTATGTATGTATGCGTCTATATGTTAATTGTGCCTCCAGACGAGCGTGTTATGATGTAGAGATACAGTTCATCAACGTGTGTTGCAACTACCTTTTTTAAGGAGTGAATTCACATGCCTGATTTCTGTGTATCTCGTCATAGCTAGGCGCCCTGCCGTAGTTCGTCCGAAGGTTGTCTGTCCTTGGTAGTTCACAAATGTTTCTCCCCATATATATATATATATATATAAAAAGACGATTTAATTTAGTAATCTATCGCATGAAACAATTAAATTCACATTTTTGCTGAGAAATGCATAGCAAAAAACCTAATAGTTCATATATAACAAAGGTGTAAAATTCGACACCCTCAAAACCAAAAGTCACAATATCAAAATGGCGTCAATTGAACACATCGACGATAATATTGATGCTATAGGCGGTACCAAGATGGTAGATGTCGAAACGTTTGCACATGCATGTTCCTCCTCGATCAATTTATCAAATATTGTCCTATTACCACACCTGTTGTTACTATTCTATGTCCATCATGCAAACTATACTCATTATTTATATAATATTGGAGATTAAATTATTCTTTTTGCGGTAGCTATCAGGTACAGGTAATATACCTATTTTGTTCTTATTTGAATGTAATACAACAACAACAACAACACCTACTACTACTACTACTTCTGCTACTACTACTTCTACTACTACTGCTACTACTACTACTAATGCTACTACTACTACTACTACTGCTACTACTACTACTAATGCTACTACTACTACTACTACTGCTACTACTACTACTAATGCTACTACTTCTACTACTACTGCTACTACTACTACTAATGCTACTACTACTACTACTACTGCTACTACTACTACTAATAGTATGAAACGATGCTGTGTGACGGCTGTAAAAAGTCGCCCCGATTACAAATCAGTTATGTTATTACTTACTGGCCCTTCAGATCCGCAAGCCCAATGTTTGTGGTTTTAAGTAGAATACCGCTTAAGCCCGTGCTAGCGGGCCTGAGAGGTGTTTCACATTATATTACATCTCATGAACACACTCAATAAAACCCAGTCTATTACATTTCTCTTTTGTTTGTATTTGTTACTTCTATTCCAAGGGATCCCCTTTTCAATATTTGTAAACGTTAGTAGGCCATGAATAGAAGTGGTTTAAAGTTTGTATTAGGCTTGCCATTACTTCTGGATGTTTAGCTCACACGAATTGCGCATTTTCCCATCGCCCGTCCACCCGTCGTTAGTGAGTCCACAATTTAAAACATAAGACTGTTCTTTAGTCAGATTGTACACTCAGTAAGTTTGACACGCATTTTTTGATTTTCTAGAATTTGTTACAAACAAACAGCGGACTGAAAATAACTGAAAATCAAAAATGTTGCGTTTTTAAATGTACGAATATATTACTTTTTGTTTTTTTCATGTTTTCACAGAAATCGCTACATCCGGGTAGTATTAGGCGATTATCAACTGAGTGATTTGACGCATAGAGAACAGGTTATTGACCCGGAGCGTATATTACGAGTAAGTATATACAAATTATATACTAAAGGAAAATTTCCGCTAAAGGTTGTATGAATAATAAGCTGTTGTTAATCGAATGGTACATAGACCTTTCCTTTCGGAAAAAAGACTGAAACAACACTTAACATACCAAATGATATCCCTTCAAAGTTTCATTAGTGTTAGAATATGCATTTGGCTCAAGCAGGCGAGCCAACTTTGGATGTAAAGTATTGCAAACAGTACTGGAATGGCTGAACTTTTCAAAGTGAACCTTCAACATTATAAATTTCGCGATATAAAGTGTACTGTAATTAAAAGTATACAACAGTGCAACAGTCCTTTCTCTAAGTAGCTGCAACCCTTTTTCTTATTTTTTTTAAACAACAAAAAATAATTATTGGGATTTCTCTGGAATATTATATGGAAATAATGTGCAACGTTTAAGTTATATATATAGCGGAAATTCCCTAGTATATAACTCTCAGATTGGTAGCTATTACCTGATTTGGCTGGGTAAAATTAGCCATGTCTTTAAACGCGACCACTATCACGTATTTTAACGTATCTTTAAACACTTCATAAAATTGAAAATTGACCTTAACTGTCATGTATTAAATGCTTATTTATAACAGCACTACGTCGTGCATATGACTAGTTTATATAAATACTCCTCAACATAATTTAAGGACCACAAAACAGAACAGTAATAATTACTTAATCTTTAATATTATGGAATTCAGATTCATATAACAAGTTAATACATGTGTGTAATGTAACAATTGTAATGGAATACAGCTTAAATTTAAAATTCAAGAAAAAAAGACAGTTCATTATTCAATTACAGCACTTTAAAAAATGACCCAAATCTAAACCTAGTCCTTGAATTATTTTGAAGAGTCTATATCAGATAAGAAGGTATCGACAGAGTGAACATTTGGCGACGTTGCTTTTCGTGGAAAGAGCATTCACCGCCTAATATGATGGAAATGGCTGAGGTCGATGGGCTGATCCGGTGCTGTACATTAAATAACATACACGTGTTGATGTTTACTTAACCTTAATGCATGTTTACTCGGTGCATCTAATAGATTTGTATTGGTATTCAAAGATTTCTTAATGTCCTTTAATAATAATATATGACGGGATATATTTAATTTATTTTTAATCCAATATTCAACATCTGATATTCAGTTGTATATACCTATTAAAAACCTGAACATGACTTAAGCGTTTGTTTTTAGCTGGGGTTTTGATAAAAAGTCGGCTTATAGATTGGCGTAAACCGGACGGGCGGCGGCAACATTTTCTTTTTGTTATATCTTAGCATAACCATGTTCAATCTTCGCCAAACTTTAACAACACCTTCTCATAAATCAACGACCTCACCCGGGAAACTAGTTTCTCCAAAACTTATGTTACGTTAACCTTTTTGTTTAAGCTTGCGTTAAGCTTTTTGTTTAAGTTTCGTTTCCGCCCAAATACGTTAATGGGAAATTGGCATGAAACCATCTAGATAGGTAGTTTATATGCAGAGGAAGCATGGGGTTACTGGGATCATGGTCCAGGTCACTGATACTTAAAATAGAAAAACGGTTTCTGTTCAGTAACTTCAGTTAGGAATGAGGTGTTGGCATGAAACGTTATGGATAGGTAGCTTATATGAAAACGAAGTTTGTGATTGCAGATTCAAGGTTAGCACCTCTGGTACTATAATAGAAAAAACGGTTTTCTTGTCAATAAATTCAGTTAGGAATGAGATATTGGCATGGAACTCTTTGGATAGGTAGCTTTTATAAAAATCAAGATTGGGATTGCATTTGGGGTCTCTAAGTTCAAGGTAATTGTCACTGTTACTAAAAATAGAAAAAACTGTTTCCGCTCTATAACTTCAGCTAGGAATGAGATATTGGCATGAAACTTTATGGTAAGGTAGCTTATATGAAAACGAAGTTTGTGATGGCAGATTCAAGGTTAGTACCTCTGGTACTATAATAGAAAAAACGGTTTCTGGTCAATAAATTCAGTTGGGAATGAGATATTGGCATGAAACATTATGGTTCGGTAGCTTATATGAAAAGGAAGCATTGGATTGCATTTGGGCGCACTGGGTCAAAGTCACTGTTACTAAAAATAGAAAAATAGTTTTAGAATATTTTCATGTTAAAAAGAAACTAAAATCCGTTGCGAAAATCTTGCATACACTATTTAAATGAGTCATCTTTCACATTGTGGAAACCCCGGCTTTAACGCCAACAGGCGTTTTTATTGTTGAGTTATAGAGCGGATATGAATTATAAGTATAAAATTACAAAGGACCATACCTATGATTTAAATGAAGACAGAGTTATGGTTCTTGCACTCTGCACTTCCTCCCATTGCTCTCTATCATTGTGTGAAATTTCATTGCAGTCCCTCATGTAGTTTTTGAGTTATTGAGCGGTCACGAATGATAAGTATACACTTACAAAGGGCAATAACTCTTAATTGAAAAGAAGACAGATTTATGGTTCTTACGCTCTGCACTTCCTCTCATTGCCCTCTATCATTGTTTGAAATTTCATTGCAGTCCTTCTTGTAGTTTTTGAGTTACAGAGCGGACACGAAAATGGACGGACGGAGGGCATAACTATATCCCACTTCCGTTATTGACGTTTGAGGAATTCTACTCCTCTGCCGGAATCCATATTCTTGCCCGGGAATTAAACTACAAAATAGAAGAATAGAGACAAATATGTTGAAAAGTGATTGTCCAAAAGTCACGAAAGAGCCAACATAAAGGCAATGAAACAAAAAACATTAAATGACAGTTTATAACAGTTTATAACACACGAACCAACCTTTTAGAAAAAAAGATAACAGTCCTTAAAAGAGCCATTTTATATCTATGACGCATCCGACATGATATGTTCACCTCATTTCTAACACTTATCTCCAATAAGTTAAAATTAATATGAAAACAAATTGTAAAATGCATGGAGTTGAACAAACAAAATGCATGGAGTTGAACAAACAAAATGCATCAAACAAAATGCATGGAGTTGAATGAGAAAACACAAGCTAATGTTCAGTCACCTTGTTTTCTGGCACTAGAATAATCAGACAGGCTTCATCTATATTCAATAAGGTGCAATGACACTTTGAGCAAAATACGTTTTTAAAATATACAAAATGCATGCAATAATGAAGTAGTGACACCTTTTGTATGAATTGTTCCTTCACTAACAGAGTTTGAGTTCCGCAAAGTAAAAACAAAAGAACAAACCAAAAGTTGCAAAATGCGTGAAGTTGACAAAATGCATGGAGTTGACAAAATGCATGCATGGAATTGACAAAATGCATGGAGTTGACAAAATGCATGCATGGAGTTGACAAAATGCGCGGAGTTGAATGGAAAAACACAAAATAACAGTCGTCTTGTTTTCTGGCATTTCTCATGACTGAACAAATGTTTAACTTCTTCTCAGACAAGAAGTTATGATGTTTGAACACTTTCTTTTTTGACTGATTTTGCCTATTCAACATTCTCGCCCTCGATCGATACTAGTATCATCTCTCGTGTTTGGCGCTTGGAATTATGGGGGGAAAAGTAGTCCGGTCAGGTGATTTGCATATATATAGCTAGGGACCAAAACCCAGGTTTTAGGACCCAATCTAGACACGCCGGACAAAAGCACCAAACTTTCCTCAAATGTGTGTTTTATATTTCTACATATTTTTAAAAGTGTCCCCAAAGGTTCGTGAATCCCCATGTATTAGGATTATATGCACACCGAATTACCGCACCGCGGATGAAGTCCTGACAAATCAGGAGGGCACCTGCCGAATATCAGTGATGAATTTGAAAAAATCGAAATGACGTCTGTATGCCAATTTAATTCAGTATCTTTATTTCCACCATGCAGGAGATTATGAAATACAACAATATGAATAAATTTAGAACAACATAATCATGACAAAATATCATATGAGAGAGAGAGAGAGAGAGAGAGAGAGAGAGAGAGAGAGAGGTATAAATATATACATTGACACAGATGTGAGATAGATTAATATATAGGCTACATTTACACAGATGTTTGCATATTACATAGTTGTTATATGTATTAGAAATATTAATACCAATCGTGCGCTCTGCACTGAGCTAATATGCAAACTAATTAACACTAGCAATAAGTTTTTGGCATATTTCGAGTTTCACTTAACCTTTTTTTTTTTAAATGACAACATATTACATATTCTGAGTGAAGAATATAAATTTGTCAATACAGACACTCGCAAATCTTGATGCGAAATGATAGAACTGATTGTACGATTCATTGTCAATATCTGTCCAAGGTGGCTCGCCGAGGACTTTACATGTGAACGATAATGGCTCGGACGTATCCAACTCATATTTTAGATTAGGGCAAACATCCTCATTAACGTCATGTAAGCATTTAAGTCTCATATTAAGTGTATATGTACATTCTGAAATAATATGCACCGCTCTTATTAGGAAGGGTGTTTGACAATTTGGACAACATGATACCTGTCTTAAAGGCGTCTGAACCCATAGGCGGACTATGTTATTTGCTATTGCAATTCTAGTTTAGATATATACACACTTTTCCATAAAATTATCTATTTGCATAAAAATACTCTATTTACAGCATGCTTTTTATGAAGCAACTAACTACCACTACGATATAGCAATGATAAAGTTAAGAGTGAAAGCAAATGAAACTGCCCATGTGCAACCAGTTCCCATGTCAACAAAGAAAATAGATTCTTTCGACTATTGCTACATCGCTGGCTGGGGCAAAACTAAAGGTACGTTGAAAGCGGAATGCTAGTTACAAAATACTATTTGTCATACTGCAAAGAAAATTCTCGGAATTTTATTGGTCAATGGGCCATAGTCTCGCGACGTGAACATAGAACAATTTCCCCGTAGGTACACCATACCTGCAATACACAAAAACAAAATGGCGACGATACCGTTGCCGATTCGTTTTGGAAACCGCCGATTGTTCCTTTCTATTGCTTTTCTGCGCTTTCCATTGTGTGTAAAGGTCTGAAATAATCGTAAGTATATATCGTTTTTGCAATTTTACAAATTATAAAACATTAACATAGTGATAAAACACGTTTATTTTATGAAAAAATCCGCCAAATATAACGACGTTAGAGCGATGACGTCACGAAAATAAACAACGTCTAGTTAGAGGCACATTACGAGGAAATTGGCGCAATAAAAAATGGCTGTGTTTTTTTTCTTAAATAAATGGTAACAACTTTGAAGTATGACACATTCGTTATTAGGATTCTTGACAGGGAACATGGGCTCACATTCCCTGCCTGGAAAATATATTCCCCCTCACCTAACGGCTCGGGTGAATATAATTTCCAGGCAGGGAATGTGAGCCTATGTCCCCTGTAAAAAAATCCTAATAATTAATAATGTCTCGTAAGTGCATTTTTTGCTATCAATCTCATTTGGCAAGACTTACAATCGAAGAGATTTTCCGCGTATGAAATAAAGGGTCTGTTATATTATATTCAAATTATACACATGAATTATAAATTATTTATATCCAAAATACTTTTTCTCCATCTTGTTACATTAGATGGCAGTTAACTTAAATGGCAGCGGGGTACCAGCCGATATGGTTGCGGGGTACCGAGGGACATTAGTGAGTTGTAATAAATCCTCCCTTTGAGTCATATCAGCATTACTACAAGAGGTGTTCAACTTAAACGTAACACTTTCATTTTGTAATTTAATTAACTATATTGACCTTTAACCCCGAATGTTTTCATTTAAATGGCAAGTATAATGATCCTTTGATATAAAACAATATGACATGAACACTAATAGTGTGCTTCATACTTTGGCTGCATCCATATGTTTGAAAAAGGGGAGAGAATGTGATTTAAGGCAAATATCTTCAATTATAAATATAACCGCAATATGATTTCTTCTTTGTAGGCGTGACTTTATTTGTAACTTCATGTTCACCAGCTCATGTCGAAATCGGGTATTTAGGCGAGCAAATATAGCGCAGGAAATCATAGATCAGTGCACATCGTACCTATACACAGGTAGCAGTAATTTTTACAGAAAAAAATAGTTGGCCTCTTTCGGGGCTCGAACACACGACCTTCTGATTTCAAGTCAGGTACAGCTTTAAGATATGGGGGCCAAAACACACACATTAACAAACAATGACAACAAAAACCCCATACATTTTGACCAAAGATACCTTTATATGGTATGTGATATTCAGTAACAATGACTATTCATCATGTTGTCTTACAAAATATGAATAAAATGCTCATTTTTGGTAATTTATAAGATCGTCGCTTTAATACGATCAAACTGTCCTCTTATCTATCAATTTCATAATATTGCGATAAAATTCACACTTTTAATTCAGCTTTTATATGTTTGCCTTAAAATTAAACATACGATCATATTTAAATTACAGACACAGTTTTTAACAATTAGAATCAGCATTTACTGGAATTATTTTGGTTTGAGGTTAAACTGTACGGCAATTGAAACATATACTATTAGGTTTTGAAAATAGCATGCAACTAATTAAAAATGATATTTAAAACGAACCGTTTGAAATTGGAATATATGTTTAAATGCATCAGGTCTGAAAGATAATACATAATTAAATCATTTTAATGACATTCACTTCGGCTGAAGAAAAGAAATCTTGAACAAAAGTGTTACGTTATAAGTTGAACACCTCTTGTACATTGGTCCAAACATATGATCTACTTTGCTTTTATTACTGCAGTACCATAAGCAGGTAGGTTTTGATATTGGGCAATCTTGAACAAATGTGTGTGTTTCTCAGAAAGTGTCTAACAATTCTGAGCAGTGAAGTTATTTGTCTGTGTAAGTATCATGATTAAAGCTATCATTGTGATGGCTTGTAACTGAGTGCCAAATTATTTCTATTTTTTGTAATTTTATTTAAAAAATCAGCAAAAAAGCCATGAAACCAAATGGTAGGACATGCTTTTATGATCTTTGTCGCTTGTAATCAACTGTGCTATCTGATTTTAAATTGTGTCTCTCTGTTGTGAACTGTGTCGTCTGTTTTGAATTGTGTCGTCTCTTATGACTTGTGTCGTGTGTAATGAACGACTGTTATCAACGGTGTCAGCTGTAATGAACTGTGTCATCTGTTATGAATTGTGTCGTCTCTTATGACTTGTGTCGTGTGTAATGAACGACTGTTATCAACTGTGTCAGCTGTAATGAACTGTGTCATCTGTTATGAATTGTGTCGTCCGTTATGAACTGTGTTGTCTGTAATGAACTGTGTCGACTGTTATGAACTGTGTCGTCTGTTATGAGCTGTGTCGTCTGTTATGAAATGCGTCGTCTGTTATGAGCTTTGTCGTCTGTAATGAGCTGTGTAGTCCGTTATGAACTGTCTCGTCTGTTATGAACAATGTCGTCTGTAATGCGCGGTGTCGTTTGCTATGAACGGTGATGTCTGCTATGAACTCTGTCGTCTTTCATGAACTGTGTCTCTATTTTAGGATCAGTGGTGTCGGACTACCTCCAAGAGAGTCTGATGTCGGTGATTTCAAGATCCGAGTGCCGACAAGTATACGGCAACACCATCATGGATACCCAGATCTGTGTCTACAGTGATCATGCATCGGCGTGTACAGTAAGACGCTCGCTTTATTGTTGCTATTTTTATGTCATGCCGTGTGTGTGTGTGGTGGGGCGGTATGGTACTTGGAGTGGGTGGGGTTCTTAGGTCACCATTGTCCATTGTTTTCTTTTCTTAAAATGTCCAGTGGTGGATTTTGAACCCCACCGCCCCCACTCCCAAGCCACCACCAGGTGTTTGTCCGCAGTTGCTCCCAGAGTTGTTCATAGATTGCTTTCTCAATGGTTGTTTTCAAATGTTTAAGTTTCTCTATTATTAAACGACAAGTTAACAATAAGTTGCCGACAGTATCGCAATTTCTTGACTTATTATCTGAATAACTTTGATGTAATTTTCACATTTAGTAGGTATAGAGTATTACATAAGTAATCATTTTATTAGAAGTTTGTATTCTAAAGATTTCATCATTGGTGCTACAATTATTGTCCCTTGCAACGATTCCTAGAGTTGTTGACGGATTGATTTCAAATTTTCTATGGTTCTGTACTATTAACGACGATCATAAGAAAATGTTTCACATAGTAAAAGTGTTGTACATGTATCTCATTGTGAAGAGTTTTCTTTGCATGTTGCGGCCACTGAGGCAAGAAGCAAAGGACTTTGGTTAATGTAATTAATTAGCAACTCGAAAAACGAAATGTTTAAAGACTACCATACACATGTATAAGTCGTAAAATCAAGCCAGTTTAATAGGTTTTGATAGTACACATCGTTTTCCATTTTTATCTTTAACAGGGAGACAGCGGTGGTCCATTGGTGTGTGCTGTCAATTATGGCTGGGCTCTAGCGGGCGTGGCCTCATGGGTCGGTAGTTCCACGTGCCAGCCGTACTATCCGAACGTCTTCACTAGGATATCTAGCTTCGTTGAGTGGACGGAAGCAGTCATGGCCATATACTGACAATGACCATTAGCTTATCATGTCAAACAAAGTGTCTGTTCTGGGTTTTGTGTCATTACATGTTCAAGATGGCTGCCGCAGATATCGCTTTAGGTTTACCACCATCAGTTGCATATAAACCTCCGAGGTGTCGTCGAATGTAGTTCCTGTAATAAAAGTAATTTCTCCTTTTTTTATTGGACATATGCATTACAAGTAAGGGAAACGGCCTATGTTTATTCGATTTTGTTGGTGTATATTTAAGAAGCGTATTGATAACACTGATAAACATTTTCGAAATTTCGAATCTATGCATATACTTTGTGAACCACTATCAATGAAAACAGCTGTACCCTTGACCTATTTAGTAAAATGTCTTGTGACCCCACATTTTCTAGTGAATTTGACACTTTTTACACGTATTCAAGTTGCAGCAACTCATTAATATGTGACATTTTAACATTGGTGTTCATGAGGAAAATAATTGGTGGTTTCATACCTTTACTACAAAGAATCTTGTTAACGGTGTCAGACTGGTGAAAATCAGCCCATTGAACACAATGTAATATAGGCTATATTTGGAGATCAGTCACAAGTTCCACAACATTCGTTCGCTTAAATACACTTTTATTCTGTGTATTAAACACATTTGGCTAGCAAACGGTCCCATATCTGGAATAAAACACCGATTCAGTTTTTCAACATTTCGCGTCATTTATTCATACTATGCATATTTTGAAATAAACATCTGTCAAAACAAGATTTATATATGATATTATGCAATATGCAGAAGAAAAAAATCTAAATGGACTTGTTCTTCTAGTGGATTTCGAAAAAGCGTTTGATTCACTTTCATGGGCATTTGTTTACAATGTGTTGAAGTTTTTTGGATTTGGAAAGTGTATTATTTCATGGATAAAATTATTCTATAAAAATGCCAAATTAACAGTTAATCAAGGCGGTAATCTATCAGAATTTTTTAATATTGGGCGAGGCTGTCGTCAAGGTGATCCATTATCACCGTACATTTTTATCCTATGTGCAGAAACCCCTTGCTATCAAAATAAGAAGTAACAACAATATTAAGGGAATCGATGTTAATGGTACAGAAGTTAAACTGTCACAATATGCAGATGATACATCTATGGTTCTAGACGGATCTCCATCTTCACTTAGAGAAAGTTTATCAGAATTATCGAAATACGCAAAATACTCTGTTTAAATATAAACTTTGATAAAACATAAATAATATGGATAGGCAGAAAAAAATATAGCCAAAACACAATTAAAACTAAGTGGAAATTAACTTGGGGGGAAACACAATTTAAATTATTAGGTATAAATTTCACTGTTGATCTAGATAAAATGTTAGACATAAATTATAATGAGAAAATAACAAAGATTCAAAATTTAATTAAGATATGGAAAAGAAGATATTTAACTCCATTAGGGAAAATAACAGTCATCAAATCACTACTCGTACCAATATCAAACCATCTTTTTATATCTCTTCCAAATCATACAGAATCCAGTATAGCAAACATGAATGGCATACTGTACGAATTTCTTTGGGAAGGTCCAGCAAAAATAAAAAACACAGTTATAGTAAAGCAATATTCAGAGGGAGGTCTCAACATGATAAACTTAAAGGCTTTTATCTTCAGTCTAAAATCCACGTGGATAAGAAGATTAATTGTGAGTGAAGGTAAATGGAAACATGCAGTTGAAAGTTTCATTGATATTAAAAAATTAGCAGTTTTAGGCAAATGCTATTGTGAAACAATAATGAAGAAAACTAAAAATAAATTTTGTATTGATGTTTAATCTGCTTTTGCCGCAGTCATTAACAGTAGTAAAATTGAATCTGTAGATACTTTTTTATTAAGTCCTATTTTTTACAATAACAGTATTTTAATTGACAGTAAGCCAGTATATTATAAAAATTGGTTTGATAAAAATATTTACCTAATAAATGACCTATTTAAAGATAATGGAGAACTATATTCCATTAGTGAATTCGAAGATATGTATGGTTTAAAAACAGATTTCTTACAATACAGTGGCTTAATATCAGTTATTAAATCCTTTCAAAAGAAGATATATTGAAAACAACAGTTTCAAGTAAAATGCCACTTCCAAATATCCCATCAAACATCACCCCATTTATCCAAAACAGAAAAGGTTGCAAAATATTTTACAATATTCTAAATAAAAACAGCGATAAACCAACTTCAAAATTAAAATGGGAACTTAGTTATGACATAGAGGTAGAAACATGGACAGATATATATGCTTCACCATTCAAAAGTACAATGAGCACAAGGTTGCAATGGTTTCAAATTAGAATAAATCACAGATTGCTTCCAATTAATCTTTACTTGCACAAAATAAAAATAAAAGATACCCCCTTATGTTATTCTTGTAACGACGAAGAGACCAATACTCACATGCTTTGGACCTGTCCCACAAAACAAACTTTCCTTCAACAACTACAAAGAATACTTGTATCAAAAATAATACTGCCATTTACAGAAGAACTTTTTATATTCAACATTGGAAAATGCTTAACAAAGTTTTAGTTGCAAATATTGCTAGAAATCAAATATTATATTTTTTGCTCAAAACGACAAAACACACCATTATCCATACAGGCACTTAAAAACATACTTAAATGCTCTCATAACACACATGAACATATTGCAATACAAAACAAAAATGTGGAACAATTTAATAAAGATTGGGAGATGCTAAAACAAATATTTAACTAGGTACATAATAGTATCAAATTAAAAATACTTACCACCACTGAACCAAGAACTGGCTTTTTTTTCCATTTTGTACATTGATTAAATCAGAAAATTCAAGACATGGACCACACAGGTAGTTTTTAAAAGTATTACATTTCACTTCATTTTTTTTTCTTTGGACTAAAAATAACTTCCCTATTGCAAATCTCATTATTTTATTATAAAGCAAACATACAGTAATTTTCAAATGTTATATAATATGCTTGTTTATATTTTGTAAGGTGTGGCAAGGGATGGTCCTCCCCGACCCTTGTCTCACCATGTGACGGGGAGATTAAGCGGGTCATCTTAAGATGGCTGAAAAAAAACAAAAAAAAACACAAATCTCTACTTAACCTCTGTGCTCATACTCTCCAAAGAAATAATCCTGACAAACACAGTAAAATACTTACTATTCATGACAACAGACATACTACTTTAACCTCAGGTTAGATTTAACAATGAAATAGAAACTAATCTTGGGAAAAACACATGCAAACTAGAAACTTTGGATTCTTTCAAGGAACTATTTCAGCACCCTTACGACCCGGAAGTACTTCCTGACTGGTCTGACACCTAAAGAGCTATGTAGATGATTCTTCTCTGAAACAGCTTTCTTGATAACATAACAATCGACCAATGTCTAAATCATCGCATTGTTTGCGTAATGAAATATTGAGGGATTTGCACGGAAAATAGTTATAGTGTAAAGCCCTGTTAAAATACAATTGTTTTAAAAAATATTCCAGTTATGTTCTTGTAAATAGACGATTTCAGATCAATTGATAATATATTGAAAATCCACCAAACTCTGCATGTGTTGTGGAGTCCTCGGATAGACCAACGACAGGCGTGTTAATTTTGCTTTTAAAGGGGCATACAGCAATCTTGAGTTTTACATCAAGCCTTACAATTTACACCTCGATGTATTAATCCTTTATTATTTTGACTTTAAAACTGCTTGCATATGATTAAATAAAAAACTGAGATTTCATTATCGTTGCAATATAACCAATAGTAAACATGTAAATACGTCATGAAATGGTTTCATTTAATACTGTTTCAATACGTTACACTGTTTGAAAATATTCACAAAATAAAATGGAGTTTTACTATTTAAAAAATATGTTGTATGATCTGTGTTTTAACTAAACTATTTCAAAAGACACTCTACGGTTTCGATGGTCATTAGATGGTTCCGGCTGATACCCATTGAAATGTTTCATCGTTATAAAAATGTTATTGTGTGGTTTGGATTTTTGTTAAATGAGTTCATAACTTATTAGAGGGTGCATTCATTAAACGGTTTCATCTATTATTAAACGATTCGTGTTTTCATCAAACGGTTTACACTTTTATTGAACGGTCTGAAAAAGTACATTACATGGTTTAATAAGACGTTAAATTAAAAGACAAAAGTGATTGAATGGACTGTTGTTTTGTTAAATCGTGAGACAAGAGACATCATCATAAGTAAGTTATATGTTTTGATGGGTTTGGCCGCAAATAGATACCCTGGCAGGAACTTGAAACTGTTAGCTTCTTAAGGGAATTCATATATCCTACACTATGTTACCAAAACATAATAGGGTGGAAACAAGTTATTTAATTGTACACGTATAATTGAAGAGGGTTGTCCTCAAATAAATAGTGGTCAATAAAATAATCCTACGGTTTTATCAGATTTGTAATACATGAAATAATCATCAAACAAAGCGCTATTGAAGAGAGTTTATAAGTGCGTTGTGTTTCATTTATAAACGTGTTTGTGTTTCATTATCTTTATCATAAACATGCAACAGTTTATGATTTCTTCGAATACACGTGCATATGTTTCTGGGATGTTTCTGGGTGTCTCTCAAGTTATTACTGGGATGCATCAATTGAATTGGATTTTATAGTCGCACCAACAGCTAAGGTCATATGGCGACTTTCCAGCTTCCATTGGTGGAGGAAGACCCCAGGTGCCCCTCTGGGCAATTTTTGTGCACGGGCGGGCACCTGGGTAGAACCACCGACGTTCCGCAAGCCAGCTGGATAGCTTCCTCACATAAAGATTCCTAGGCCCCTGAGGGATCGAACCTACAGCGGTGAGGGGCAAGTGATTTCAAGTCAGAGACGTTAACCACTCGGCCACGGACGCCCCAGGGATGCATCAAAGGAATTGTACACATGTGTAATCGAGTATTATGCAAAAGTGCAACATACTAATATATACATATGTGCATTCACCAGTATACACATTAATGTTTACATTGAGTTGTATGAACTTTCATTTTGATATAAAGAAATCATTGCCCGAGAGAGGTGAACTTTGGATAGATAAAATAAACGAGTGCGGAGAACGAGATCGATTATTAGATTTGCACGTCCCGGTGGAAATTATCCTGTATTCTAAAACGAAAGCTCATTAAATTTGATATATATATTTTTCTTAAATAACCGATAAGTACCTTATTTGACCTAGTTGTTCACCGCGCATCATGACATTCCTTATGCTATATTATTTTCTTGACGATTTATGGTCTGACAAATTATCTACATCATGTGTGTCAGTATGTCGGATTTATTTTGACAGATTTGCCAGCAGTGGCTTTAACACTTTTAAGCATGATACATCTTCCAAATAGGACTGACATTTGTTTTGCTTTACTTCCACATATACAGCATAGCCCCCTACACACATACACGCAGGCACGCACGCACGCACGCACAGGCACTCACGCACCTTTGTCTCCAAATACCGTTTGTGCGCAACTGATCTCGTAGTTTTTACTTCTGTTTTATACGCCCTATGAACGTATTATGTCGTGATGATATCCGTCAATCCGTCCGTCTGTCCGTTAATTTTTACCTGACAACTGATTGTGGGTAGTAACTTTCAAAGTATAACATCTAAAACAATGACACTTTTTACACGTATTCAGCATGATCCAATAAATATATCTGATAAGAGCCCATAACTCTCTGGTTCATATTTATTTTTTAATTATTCGCCCTTGAAATATTTTTTTTAAACCCGGAACTTAACCCTGCCTTTTACAAGTGACTGTGGCTAATACATTTCAAAGTATTCTAAGCTAATCGGTGCTCGTGTTTATTTACAGAATAAGTAGTTGCACGTGTCATCATAATGAAGAGAATCATTATTTAAATGTACTCGAGGCGATACATGATACATGATACCCTTTTATAAATTATTGCTTATGAAAACGTTTGGTCAGGAAAATTTGACCACTCAGCGATGTCGATTTTGTTAAATCATAAATATTCATTTATATTTTAATATATATTTACATACGATTTGATAAAACTCTTTGTTGATCACAGAACAAAAACGTATATTAAACCTAAAAAGCAGTGAAGTTATGATTTATCAATAAAAACACGCCGAGTCGGTAAGTTTTCCATGAGTAGGTTAACATCGTTGTGTAACACCATTAATAGATGAGTAGGTTAACATCGTTGTATAACACCATTAAAAGTTCTGGAGAACTGTAACTGATGTTGTAATAACTTGTAGTTCAATCCATTTGCATATGTTTCTATGAATAGTGTGATGTTGAATTGTATTGTAACATATCTGCAATAAAATATTATTAAACTAAACTAAGTTTTCTAGACCGAAATGTTTCATCAACAATAAGTGAAGAAGGAAAGCCGGAGATTTTTATTTTTATCATTTTTTAGTTATCTTCATTGTTAAAAATCTGAATAATATCCAGGTAATTCACCCTTAAATAGCAATATTTTCTTCACGTGTTTACAACAATCCAACAATGCAATGCTACACGTGTTACAGTCTTGGTCCATACGCGTTTTGCCCATCGGATTCACTGAGAAATAGTTTACTATCACGGGATGTAAATTAAGTGATTTGAAAGTTATAGATTAAAAGCGGATTAGTCACGATATAGAGATTCGTTATCTTATATGTAAATTAAAAATGTTGACATAACATGAAAAACGATATCGCCTACATCATATCCAGTGTAAACTAGGCTTTTATGATCAATTATTGATTGGTGGTAAATGGCCTTTTTAGGCACATTTTAGGCTATGCATGTATTTGTGGTGGAGGCGGGCCACCCACGTATTCCAGGGTAGAATCACTACTATAAATCTTCCGCCATCCGTACGAATTGACACATTCTCACAAGACGAAATTATAGTGAGATTCGAACCCGCAGCGGTGAGGGATGAGAAGGTTTCAAACGCAGCGTTTTTACCCTCTCAACCACGGAAGTGCTTCCCAATTATAGGAATCAATTGTACTTCCGCAAATGAAATGAAACAAACAATCTCCACATGGAACTGAAACAAATTATGATAGTTTTACATGTATTTGAATGTTCAACTTTAATTCTCACTGATCGTCTACATTCCCTTTAAACGTTTTTGCTTTTTGTTACCATATTAAATTATGGTGTTATACAACGATGTTAACCTACTCATCTATTAATGGTGTTACACAACGCTGTTAACCTACTCATCTATTAATGGTGTTACACAACGATGTTAACCTACTCATCTATTAATGGTGTTACACAACGCTGTTAACCTACTCATCTATTAATGGTGTTACATAACGCTGTTAACCTATTCATCTATTAATGGTGTTACACAACGCTGTTAACCTACTCATCTATTAATGGTGTTAAACAACGCTGTTAACCTACTCATCTATTAATGGTGTTACACAACGATGTTAACCTACTCATCTGTAATGGTGTTACACAACGATGTTAACCTACTCATCTATAAATGGTGTTACACAATGCTGTTAACCTACTCATATGTTAATGGTGTTACACAACACTGTTAACCTACTCATCTGTTAATGGTGTTACACAACTATGTTAACCTACTAATCTATTAATGGTGTTACACAACGATGTTAACCTACTCATCTATTAATGGTGTTACACATCGATGTTAACAACTCTTCTATTAGTGGTGTTACGCAACGCTGTTAACCTGCTCATCTGTAAATGGTGTTACACCATTCTGTTAACCTACTCATCTATTAATGGTGTTACACAACGATGTTAACCTACTCATCTGTTAATGGTGTTAAACAACGATGTTAACCTGCTCATCTGTAAATGGTGTTACACCATTCTGTTAACCTACTCATCTATTAATGGTGTTACACAACGTTGTTAACCTACTCATCTGTTAATAGCGTTACACAACGATGTTAACATACTTTTCTGTTAATGGTGTTACACAACGATGTAAACCTACTCATTTGTTAATGGTGTTACACAACGATGTTAACATACTCATCTGTTTATGGTGTTACACAACGATGTTAACATACTCTTCTGTAAATAGTGTTACACAACGATGTTAACCTACTCATCTGCTAATGGTGTTACACAACGATGTTAACATACTCATCTGTTTATGGTGTTACACAACGATGTTAACATATTCTTCTGTTAATGGTGTTACACAACGATGTTAACCTACTAATCTATTAGTGGTGTTACACAACGCTGTTAACCTACTCATCTGTTCACTATACTTGGGTTCTGTTAAATTCCTGATTAACTCCAACTGACACACACAAAAGCTTTTATTTCACGTTTGTCGTTATTACATATACGTAGTTCTTAATCACTAAATAATAAAATCAATATCATCAATTTAAAGTTCTCACAATCAATAAATTATATTACTTTGCCTTAAAGTGTCACATATCAAATGCAGTTGATAGCAGACATAGAATAAACCATATGTATTTTCTATTTCGCCGACATCATGGGCATAGACACTGATGACACACAAGTTGTTTTTGTTTAGTCTTATGCACATTGTGGAAGTAATCTTTCAGGTTTTCATTGCTTGACTCACATCTTCCATATATAGTAACTGGTGTGACATTCCATGGTTTGAGATACGACATACTGCTGCACGTGCACTCAATCGGTTTGCCGGAGGACCTCAAATACAGACTTGTCAAGTTCGGAATCGACATCAGTGCAAGTGGTATCTTTCCGAGCTGTGTTGCATCAAGGTTGAGCTCTGTGTTGCATCAAGGTTGAGCTCAGTCAGATTTGTTATACTTAAAGGCATGTGGTGAGATAGACTCGAGAGGATTGTTGTACAGAGTAAGATAGCGAAGTGCCTTTAATCCGACAAGATCATGGTCTTCAACGGTATGCAGTTTATTGTTAGGCATCTTTAACTCCGTCAGAAGTGTTAACTTGTTTACAGCAGACGGTATACTGATGAACTGGTTACCGTACAGACTTAGATAAGTCAGGTGAGAATTAGAAGGAATGGCTCACTACCGATTTCAAAAGTATTTTCCCTTGCGGAAGCTGTGTTCAGTTATATCCCTTAGCTGCTGGGTAGTTCCGGTTTAGCAATTGACATGTTGACAACACCCGCATTATCTATTACACGTTTTACACTTATTTATCGCTTTAGTCACTGAATAAATATCGCCAAGCCAAATAAAGTGGATGACCTACGACTAGTTAAAGTAAGGATGTTTTGGTTTTTGTGTTCGAAGTTCGAGTAGAACACGAGTAAGGTCGAAACAAAAGAAGAAAGAAAGTGACAGTGGTGGGATCCGCGGTAAGATAGCCTACATATTGACAATGTTTGACTAATATTTTCGGTTATTTCGTCATTTCATCGAAATATTTCCCAAATGCAGCTGCCAAAGATGCATGTGTTACCACAATTAAACGGAAGAAACTATGTTCATGCACAAGTTTGTGACAAACAGTATGCCTTTACAGTACAAATATATACCCCACCCACCCACCGATATATCAGAGTGAATGAAAACTCAGACACCAGTATGCTGGTCATGCTATTTATTATAAAACAGGTAACAATATGCAAATACGTATGTATTTGCTCTTTTGCTCTTCTTGACAAAAAAAAATATATCCAAATGAAAATTATAAAAGTATTTTTCTTCTTATTCCGGCTAAAGAGTCATATTATGGAGACTGATGAAGAATGTAGCTACTAGTATTAACCCTATATGCCAATATTTTGTGAGAATAACATACCTTTAATGAAATTGGGTATGGCGATACGTATCTGCTATCAAATTCTTAGGCAAGTATCGCGATAATATCATAATGTGACCATTGTGTATCATTGCAGCTCTAAAAATTATAGAATTATTTTTTGTTTATGTTTCAGAATGAGTGAGTCCGAGGATGAAAATCAGCACATCTTTGATGAAGATACTCTTTTAAATTGGAAGAAGAAAGACTTAACTCAGTGGCTTGTCGATCACAAGAAAAAGAAATCGGGAAATAAGCAGGTTCTCGTTCATAGAATAATTCGGTCATTACGTTTTGACAATTCTAGTAACTCCGACACTGATTCTGAATCTAGTGATGGTAGTGACAGTGAATCTGAAAAACTCCCCCCTCTTGATGTTCTAAAGGATGGCTGGTCCCCAGTTGGAACAAGTAATTGCCCACATGTTAGAGAAGAAGATGTTGAGAACTACTTTCTCTATAACAAGAATCCCATAACGGGAAGATCAAACAAATGCCACCGCCAACTGAAAAAAGCAAGACAGTTCTCCAATAAAGACTATGTGTTTGACGTTAGAATACATGATATTGAAGCGGAAAACTCTTACTGCTATGTGAAGGCAAAGTGTAAGCCCAGTATGAAGGACACTGTTATAGTTGGTGATGGAAATGCATCGAAGTATTACACATTACATGTCGTTTTAGTGAAAAAACGGGAAAGATCGACAGTGGAGTTTGTAACTGCAAGGCAGGACATTCCGGTGTTTGCAGCCACATTGGAGGACTTCTACTGACTCTGGTGAAAATAAAGAGTGATTGTACATCCTGACGTATACTAGGCTGGACCTTGCAAGGACCCAGAATTTGTTTTTACAGCAGATATTAGCTGGGTTAGGCCAAGCTTGTCCAAATTCGATTCTCTTCCAGAACTTGAATCCAAACATTGTTGATTTGTCGGATGTCATGAAGAAGTACCAGACCGATATTATGTACTGTGACCATGTCGATCTGAACTCAAGTGTATGTCAGACTGAATTCAGGAACTTTGTATCTGAGATTGAACTTTCAGAGAATGACATCACAGTAGTGAAAGACTCAACCAAAGGACAAAGTTCGAATATGAAATGGAAGGAAATGCGAACGTATATCTTGACAGCATCCAATTTCTGTAAGATTTGCAAGAAAAGGCCTGAAACTAAACCAGACAACATCATCAAGCAGACACGTGGCTACGAGGCCAGTTTTGACACCAAAGCAATGCGGTATGGTAGAAAAAAAAGAGTCCCATGCGAGACGCGAGTATACAAGAACTCACATGCGTAAATGTGGCAGTTGTGTGACTGTGGAAACGACAGGTTTAGTGATGTCGAAAGAATTTCTGTATCTCGGTGCAAGTGTGGATGGCATTGTCAATTGTAAAACCTGTGGTATCGGTGCTGTTGAAATTAAGTGCCCATACAGTGGAAGAAATCTATCACCAAAAGAATGTGTGTCTTTGAAACAATTTTGTGGTGATTTAGATGAAAACAATAATTTGGTTCCGAAATCAAACCATAACTATATGTACCAGATTATGGGACAAATGAAAGTAGTTGGTGTAGACTGGTGCGACTTTGTAATGTGGACGAAGAAAGGCATAAATGTTCAACGAGTTCATTTTGATGAGAAGTTCTGGCAAAATATGTTATTTCGGTTGAAATTTTTCTACAGTTCTTTCTTTGTGGCTGAATTGTTCACTAATCGCATCAAACGTGGAAAACTACTAATGTAAATGACCGTTGTAGAAAAGGCCTTAGTACAGTATGACCAGTCAGGCACACAGATTTATCTATGGTAAACATGTGTAATATAACCTGGAACAATGTTGATTGGTCTCCATGAAATGCATAAAGTAATTATCCATATCATATCCAGGTGTTCAGGTCATAAACTAATGTGTATGTGCCGATTATAAGTATATGTTTATTCATGGGTACTTAAAATACCCGAGATTGAAATGTGTAAAATGAATAATGAGCAACAGTTCAACGTTCCAGTGTTTGGCTTCGCTGTTTAAAGCCGTTTATATTGTGTTTATAGAGTTCAGATTTTCAAACTTTAAGATATATATATAACTTGTCGTTAGTAGGTTTAGAAACAGTATACATATGTTGTTAAATTTGTCTGTTGATGGCAGGATAGGGACTTTAAGTAGAGAAATAAAAGTGTGACTTCGCTCTTCGAAAATGAACTGGTAGTGTTATTTTCACTGCCCGAACAATATTTTTAGAAAATAAAGATAATGGAATTATAGAGGTTTAATTTTAAAGCTTGATACGTTCTGCAAGATTGTCATATGTCCCTTTAAGATCATGACGGTTGCAATGCATGTAAGCAATCAGTGAAATAAAACTTTTAAAAGTTAAATAATGTTGTGAAACATAGTTTCTATTTTCACTGCCAGATCTGCTTTCTTCAATTTAAAATTAGTTTTGGAAAATATGTGTTGAATTTATATATATTTAACTTGGATGGTGAAATATTGTTTTGAAAATCGGTGAATAACTTTTTGAAATTTTTTATTAATATATATTAATAAACCCTGCCGAGTGCAATACACTTTAGATGTCAGACTCAGAATGCCGTATTTTGTGCTTGTGTAAATTATGATTAGTGAAAACAGGAACTTCACCATGTAATTAATACATAAATACAACATTTGATGTTTCGGCGCGAAATCATATTTTATTTTATCTCGGAGTGATTTCACTGATGCTTGGCATTTGTGAAAATCTAAAATTTGCTCATTTCTCGATCAAATAAAATCTGTTATTCTCTCCAAAACAGCAACTGTGCTTGATATACATGTACATTGTTTATTTGTTGCTTATGCCATCCTTAAATTGTTGGTTTGCTGTGCTCCGACCCAAAAAGTTATAGGTGGGTTGGTAGGTGAATATTTTTTTCTTTTCCAAAGACAGTAAAAAAACAGAAGAAATTAAAGGGAAACTATTCTTAAAATAGTAAAAAAAAGTCAAAAGAATTGCAATAACAAGTTTTGGAAAGGGCTCTTTAGTGTGTAGGTCGAGCACAGCAAACCAACACTTTTTTAGGGATGGCCTTTTTGCCCTGTTTATTACATTGTTAATAATACAATTGTCATCTCAGTACTTCTGTCAACAATAAAAATAAAACACATCTCTGTATTTAGATTTTATTTCATTTCCTTTAAATAAATACTTTAAATAAATATTTATATATTTTTCTTCTGGTGTATTTATTTGTAACCTTAGTTATCAGTTTAGCGTTACATATTTGGAATGTTCAAAGCAATGTTTAACCACTGACACGCACACATTTACTTTGAGTCCCCAAAAGAACATGTTTATTTACACGTAACCAGCATTAGCGGTCCATATAGTTAAGCAGATTTGATCTGTCATCACATGTCTTACGTCTTACTTATTTCAGTAATGGTTCATACAAATAAGTAATTGCGGTACACATGACGATGATTTGCTCGGCCAGGTGAGCTTCAGATAATGGCAGGACAGTCTGTAGAGCCCGAAAGTTCTTAATTTGTTCCATTTTCATCTCCACAACGATGCGCGAGGTTGCAATCTGCTGATTTTTAAAAAACTGACTTTTAGTCATCTGTCTTGACCTCGATACAAATGATGGCATATTTAGTCCTATATGTGGAGGAAGCAAATCTGCAACGGTAAACCCATTGTCAGCCTGAATGATATCGCCAGGTTCCATTCTGAGAATAAATAAATGGCCATCCTTCTGCACTATGTGACGGTCCGATGTATGACCTCCCCATACACGCGAAATAAATGTCACTAACCCATTTGGTGCTACTGCCACAAGAACTTTGAACGTGTTGTGGTGCTTATACTCACTCCAAGTTAGGTTTTGTGCCGTTAACGAACTTGGCTTTTCACAAAAAAAATCTGTTGCGTCCACAACAATTCTAACTTGCGGCATCTCTGCGAAGCATTTTGGTAGATTGGACATTATCTGGTCTCTAATAGGCCACGGAATCAAACTTTTCATATGGTCATACATGAAATTGATCAAAGTGTTCATTATTCTAGATACTGTCATCACTGAAACACCAAACACATCTTTTAGATGATCCTGCAGAAGACCTAATCTAAGACGAACGCACACAATATAAAATTCATCCAACGGTCGCAATCGCCTTTTTCGACCAGGCTTTCCCACACTGTCGTCATTGTAAGTTCTGTTCTCCCCGCCCAGTGAACGTTTCTGACCCTCCCAGTAGGTTAATTTATCAGCCCCATGACTTAATAATGTTTGAAATATCAACAAGAATGTTGCATAGTTGGGATACCCGGTATAAAATCTTGTCCGTTCGTCATCATTCTCGATGTCCTCAGGTTTCATGAGCGACTTTGGTAACGGTAATGTTTGTGATCCTGCATTTGTAGTCACTGGGACATTTGGGTTGGATTCTAGAGTCCCATAATCATGTTCAGTTAAAACAGAACGTGGGTCTATCACTATGCACTCCGGTAATACACTGGAATTTTCAATTAAAACAGTATGACAATTGTCAATATGATCAATACATGTTTCCGAAAGCAAAATGTCAGGTTCATCGCCCACAACTGACACGTCCGTGCAGTCTAATGCCAAACTATCAGTGTTTTCAAGAGTTTCACACTGTGCATTGCTGAATTTTTCTGAAAGAGGCCGTCTTACTTTTCTAGGCTCGGTATTCTTGTTCAAGTTAAAATACTTTGGAACGTATTCACCACGAATGTACTGTTTGTTTTCAAAGTGCAATATGCACACTCTGGTATTGTCTGTCAGTGGCAAATCTGGTCTATGCAGTTTCATTGTTCGAATCCAAGCCTTCTTCCGGGATATTTCAGGTTTGCTCTGACCACCAGGTATCCTGTGTAAAGTGATCTTGAAGCCATCTTCAATTATTTCGTTCTCGTACCGTTTACACAAAACACAGTAACGCTTCCCACCAGAAGCGGCCCTCTGACGTATTCTTGGAGTTTCTGGGTCAGGCATTTCACCTGAAAATTATAAAAGCCATTTATTAGTTCACAGTAAACATTTGACATTAAATAATTATAAAAGCCATTTATTAGTTCACAGTAAACATTTGACATTAAATAATATCTCAGTAAATTTAAAATTGAACTTTCAATTATTCCTGAAGTAAACATGAACAGTGGGTGGGGGTATTTCCATAAAAAATTATCAGCAGCGATCGAGCATATTTCATTGTCTTCAAAGCTTAGATATGTCAGTGATGGAAAGGCAATAAACACGTCAGGAAACTCGTGCAGCTGGTTACTCTCCAAGGTTAATGAGGTTACAGACATCATGTGACATGACTGAACTATGGGCAATTTAGCTTCTGAGTTGTTATTAAACCTCAAAGCCTCCAGATGTATCGGACGACAAACAGCTGAGGGAATACTTCTAATTTAGAGTTTGTTATTGTTAGTGTTGTAAGCGTCGATTCTAAGCCGTGGAATGCGTCATTATCGAATCGAGAAAACGGAACTTTGTCTATAGTAAGAGCGTTTAACTTCTGTAAGAGACCCAGTTCCGTTGGCCAAGCGGTAACGTGGTCTAGACTTAATCCGAAATATAACACAGAATGACCGATGCTGGACATGGTGGACGGGTCTAATGATTGGATAGGATTGTTATTCACGTACAGCGTTTGTAGACCAGTGAGTTTTCCCAGAACTGCTGGGATAGTCGTCAGGTTGTTGTTACCTAACTCAGTGTAATGTATAGCATTTTCTATGCCTGTAAAGGCATTCATTTCAATGAAATTGATGTTATTTGAAAAAAGAAGAATCCTTATTTCGGTCGCATTTGCACTGTTGACATTGAAGAATGCGTTCGCGTGGATACTTGTTATGTGGTTTAATTGTAAATATATCCACAGGGTAGGTACATGTTTGTCCGTCGGAACAAATGCCGGTACTGATGATAATTGTTTGTTTTTACACTGGACATAACTGCCAAATAATGAGCAGGAACATGGTTGCGGCGCCAAGCACTGATCCCTACTCAGCAGATATGGTGTAATCAAACTAACTTTGTAAACGAGCAGCATACATATCTGAAATGGACATATATATTGTATAATGTATCATTTATAGCATTTACAGTATATTTGTTTTCTTAAAATCTCATTAAAATCATATCCTAATTACGCTTTGATACTCTCCGCTATAGGATCTGACCACACTCCCTTGTAGGTCACGTCAGATCGACATTTCATCTAATCAATATTCATGAGAAGATCAACTATATTCAACCAATGAAAACGCGCGTTTCATATGCACTTCAGAGATATGTTCGAGTGACCTGAACAAACGAAAATCCACTGTCATAGATTTATATCTGAATAAAGATAGTATTCGTGTGTTATTGCTGTGGATTGCATGATAAATTCAAAGAAATGCACTAAATGGCATGTTTTATATCAAGATACGAAGAAAAATATATTCCACCGAAATTATTACGAGATAAGTACTCTAAATAGTAAACAACAGTTTATCTGACCTGCTTAGCTTATATGATAACGAATTCGACTGTTGATCCGCGAGGTGTGGGTTGAATCCCACGAATCGGTAAAAAATAAATTGTTCCGTTATTAAATTCCGTCAAACAATATTTTTTTTTTTTCAGTAAATATTCAGTAATGGTTGGTGTATTATGTTTGTCAACGCATTTATTTTTTGTTTTATAAGCTTAAAGTTACGGATATTGTCTCTTTCAATTACCGAGCGTAGACTGCTCCACAGCGTTTTACTGAAACCCGACATGCGCAGTTAAGCAGTCTATACCGAGCAATTCTGTAGGCCAATCTGACGTGACCACCAATGGAGTGTAGGATCCGTGTAGTGTAGAGTATCGTAGCGTGGTAAAGGCTCTGATTTTAATGAGATTGGTTTTCTCAAATACGTAATCTTTGCTTACGTTATACCACGAAATGTTTTATGTAATCATGCTGTTGAAATATGTATGTATGTATATGCAATTAACGCATTGTATAAATTACATAACATGGACCAGTGGACCTGACCAATAAAATAAGAATGAGGTTTGGTGCAACCTACAACCTGGTTTGACCCCACCGCGGTATTTTAGCCACAGACCGTCCCAAGGAGGTACACCTGTTGTCAACCCGTTTTCGTTTGTGGTGTTGCATACTTTGCCCCTGTGTATCCTTGTATTAATTGTTTTGAATGCGTGTTTTTGGATGACAGAGTTCTGTGAATGCTTCATTTTCTGTTTGACTTTTAGACCTAATTTTCCCGTCAAAATGTAGAATATTGTACAGCTGTATCTCCATGCTATACGTGTTTAAGCACGCGTGGACGTTCTGGAGGATTTAGGACGTTATACAAACCAAATGTAGCACTTATATTATACACGTCAGAATGTTAAATTCTTTATACAGTTAACTAAGCTTATACGAAAATTGGGCTTTCACTACAATGTATATTAACAATTCATACGATAATTTGTTAAAAATTATATAGTCAATGTCCACTAACGGCCAGAAACAAATTCGGTAGGTGGACCGATATATGCTCATTTTTTTTTTTTTTGTAATCAAGACAAACAGTTTATAGGAGTTTATTACAAAATTATATTGAACTCCAAAGCTCAAATGAGATTCGGCATAATTATGATATATTTGCAATAGTTCCATCAGAAACTTTAAGTAAGTTTTTCAAATAAAAAAGAAAAAAACACAATTATATGATGTGGGGTCGGCTGTTTCAAATTAGGGCAGGCGGGTTCGTGGAAATACACCTTTTTGTTCGGCATTATACGTTTTCGACAGAAAACAATATACTTTAGAACTAAAATACAAACACAAATATTCGTTCTTGTTTTTTAACTGGAAGGTACCCACAATGTATGTCCGGTGAACTACGTCATAAGTTTTCGACGACATATGAGGATAGCTTTTACCAAGAGGTTAGCAACACAGAAGTATTCTTCAACACAGCAGTTTGACCCATTAAACGGGATGTACAAGGACGTTTTGATTTATGTAAAGGAGTAAAGCTAGGAGAGTAGTATGTCCATGCAGAATCCATAATGCACACATCGTAATAGATAGTTTGCAAAGACCAATGTTACAGATTGTCAAATATGGATGAAAATGATTAAAAGCTCCATACACGGTCTGATTCTTTCCGGAATTGTAAACACGGCATTTTGTTACGAAGCGCACATAGGTATTATTTGTAGTGTTGTATGTGGCAAGTTTTGTTGAACAAAATAGTTAGAAATGTCTGATCACGTGACTCATGTATTGCGAATCGACCAAAGAGCAGCCTTTCAGCTCAGTGGACCGGTGCATTAGTTATAATAAAACGTTTTCTTGAAGGGATATTTGGGATAAATTTCAACCTGGCAAAAACAGGTAGTGGATGTCTTTTTTTTCTTATAAATAATAACTCGAGAGTCCAAGTTTACAAATTGTCGATGATATATCTTCATGTTTACAAACAAATCGTAACGTGGTAGCATCTGAAGCAAAAATACAGAACGTCGAATTCATTTGACCGCCAAAATGTATGACACCGGGATCTACACACGTGAAATTCACCAACCATTCCTCAAACTAGTCTTACTGCATGCTTGGTGGTGGACCCTTTTACAGTTCGCCACTATGCTTTCCTCTTTAATTGTACGATGACCGGACAGGCTGTGAACCCTATGATGACGCCTACCTAAAGCCCATTGGGACGGTGGCGTTTAATGGTTTATTCTCTTGTTGCTCTGGCTTCTGCCAAGTCACTGAGTACCTTCATTGTGGCTTTCTAGGCTATTGTTTTTTTGTATTATATTTACACGAGCATATTTGTGTTTTACTTATATTGCCTATTGATGCTGCCTTGTTGGTTAGAGATTAGATCATGGCGGGGATTTCTTTATTTACACTGTCTTGTTTTAATGGGATGAAGTAGGGTAAGTGTGAGGTTTGGTGCACTTTGCCACTGACCGTTCCAAGGCGGTAGCCCTAGTGTCAACCATTTTGTGTTTGTGATGTCGTTTGAATTTATTATTACTTTTGCCTTCTTGTTTGTCTGTTTGCGTGTTTGTTTCTGTGTTTTGTGGTTGACTGTCCTCCTTGAATGCTACTTTCCCTGTCCGATCGTTTTATATTTTGTATATTTGTTCAAATTGTTGACCTATATTGATAAAATTAAACATTTTATGACAGAAGCGCCAAACTTGACACAATGCTAGACAATATTCTACTTAACATTTTTGGTTATGGGCCCACGTCAGATTTTACAAAAATGGCCGACAAATATTTCATCAATAATTAATGAAGCCCATAATTAATTGGTTTCCTTCAAAAGTTAATATTGTAAACACACCACATTCAGGACATTGATAAACATTAAAAAAATTGAAATGTAACCTGGGTAATTTGATTTTCAAAATGGTCGCCATTTTCAAAATGATCGTCAAATAATACTGAAAATAGTAAAATGAAAAGAAGATTTCTTTTGTAGAAAGCAGTCGAAATATTGATGTGTTTATAAAGACGTCTTGTTTTTTTTATGTGTTTGCCTATACTTCAATAACGAGTTGTTAAATAAACGCCTATAATTGGACTTGACCATCATGCAATTGCTATTTATTTAATAGTAGTTATCATATCTATACATAATAGCTTGTTATAAACGTTTATACTTTAAATTGATAGAAACATTTGTGATTGACATTTTCATACTTGGGATTAAGTCTAAGGAATCATTGGTGAATTCAAGGCCTGATTATACACGTGCAATAAAACAAATACTGACAAGTGGATCCCTTGGAAGCAACAAACACAAACAAGAGATAAATGTAGCAGATTCGGTTGTATCGAGTCTGTTCATGAGGGTTAATGTAAAGTGCAACACCTCTCACGCCTCCTAGTACCGGCTTAAGCGATACTCTACTTTAAAGCAACACATATTGGGCCCAGTAAGTAATAACACTACTGATTTGTAGTCGGTTAATTGGAAAGTAAATAAATTACGGAAGTCTGAGACATTTACTTACTAAAACGACCGTCTTCATTCCAACCATTCTGAGCACATTGATATGCTGCCGGTATTGAGTCACTTCTTGGAGGAGACCTGAATCTTAAAAACACAAAACAACATAATATGGTATACATTTCAAATGAATAGTTTTTACACTTATCCTAACATAAGTCTAAAGATGAACATTGTAATAGACGGATCCATGTTAGCAATATGCATTTTAAGGAGAAATAATGCATTTTCCAAAACTGCATACATGGTTTATTTAGCTTTTTTGTCTTTGAATAAGTTAATCGAACCTAGAAACAGAGAAATTATTTCATTCTTTTCCCTGAATTTTAAGTTACTGTATTGTGGTTTAAACAACTTTTACGCAGAATTTCAGATTTTCTTTTAAAAGAAAAAGATATTTTTCAGTTTTATTGTGTTTTTTTTAAATTATTTTTATGAAAGACAGATGGCAATATGTATGCCATCATCACTCAATGGTGCAAAACAAAGCCACACGAGTGTATTAGATGAAGACACGAGTTTATTTGATGAAGACACGAGTTTATTTGATGAAGACACGAGTTTAGTTGATGAAGACACGAGTTTATTAGATGAAGACACGAGTTTATTAGATGAAGACACGAGTTTATTAGATGAAGACACGAGTTTATTTGATGAAGACACGAGTCTATTGGGTGAAGACACGAGTTTAGTTGATGAAGACACGAGTTTATTTGATGAAGACCGAGTTTATTAGATGAAGACACGAGTTTATTAGATGAAGACACGAGTTTATTTGATGAAGACACGAGTTTATTTGATGAAGACACGAGTGTATTTGATGAAGACACGAGTTTATTTGATGAAGACACGAGTTTATTTGATGAAGTCATGTTGAATGCTTGCCAAGATATTGCTTCTTGTTCTAATATTTCTTTAATTCGCGACAAAATGGACTCCATAAGTGCAGAAAAATCACAATATGTTCAAGACAAAATGGACTCCATAAGTGCAGGTAAATCACAATATGTTCAAGACAAAATGGACTCCATTAGTGCAGGTAAATCACAATATGTTCAAGACAAAATTGACTCCATAAGTGCAGGTAAATCACAATATGTTCAAGACAAAGTCATTCGACATTGCGAAAAAAGTCAACATATTCTTTTATTTTAAGTTGTTGGATTGCATCGACCAGTTTACATAACTTTTTTTGGGGACAAATAAGTGGCATCATATGCAAAAAAAAGTCATGTATCACGATGGTGCCAATTTGTGACCATAATTGTGAAAACTTTTAATTCTTTTATTTAATTTATTTTGGCAGCTATGTTTAATGCTGGTTTAAACATATTTTACTTCATAATATGATCGATGCCGAATAAAAATCTTATAAATTTGCTCTCCTTGGAGATCTTGCAACTATAATGGAAACAAATGAGTGTGTCTATATCCAAACAGTGCTGTATTGCTATGATTGTGCCAAGTTATGGCCCTGAATATTTTAAAGTTTGATTTCATCTATATTTGGTGCCCATCTTGGATTTGGCGGCCATATTGGAAACACATGAATAAGTCCGATATAAAAAAAATAGTGAAAGAATATTTATCATTGTTCAAAGTTTCATGCTCTTAACTCAAACTCAGATTTGTTTTACCTTACGACTGGAATTAAAACGCTATGACGGATACCCCAAAAAATGTTATATGTAAACTGATAGAATTATTGCAAAGGACAAAGTACCACCCAAGCTTTGTTGTACGCTACGTGGCTAAAACGAGTGGCTCGAGTGGCCAGATTTCTATGTCGGCATCGTAATTGTAATAATACAAGTTCGTTTGTTTTCTTGTTTTAAACTGTTCGAATTTTAACCTAATTCAACCACCTGAACTCATATTCTACTAATATACATCAAGTAGGTCTGAACCTATATGGCTAATACAATTTCTGTCAAAAACGAATGTGTTTCTTGCGAATTTCGAACATAAGAAGTTTGATAACACGCTTTTTTCATAATGCGTGACTAATATTCTATTGCATGTACAATTTAATATCCTAGGTAAGGGTTTACATGTCCCGCCTTAAAATTGCATTCGCCGGTTAATTAGAGCAACACAGCAACGA
Source organism: Cyrtodaria siliqua (assembly GCA_037043455.1). Classification (NCBI taxonomy): domain Eukaryota; kingdom Metazoa; phylum Mollusca; class Bivalvia; order Adapedonta; family Hiatellidae; genus Cyrtodaria; species Cyrtodaria siliqua. The sequence continues at coordinate 129,245 of JAWPHD010004055.1, forward strand.
AGTAATTGACTGTATTCCCCAAATTTTTAAAATCCGATTACTTAAATCTGAGGTTGCTTTGTTTTAACCAGCCTCGGTAGCTCAGTTGATAAGGCGTTGACTGTAGAGGTACATACCTCTGCTCAGCGTGAGTTCGCTCCCTGGTGGAGGCATGTTTGATCAGCCAGTGGATGCATTGACTGTAGAGTTACAGACCTCGTACAGATCTCTGCTCCGCGTGGGTTCGCTCCCTGGTGGTGGAGGCATGTCTGATCAGCCAGTGAATGCATTGACTGTAAAGGTACAGACCTCGTACAGTTCAGATCTCTGCTCCGCGTGGGTTCGCTTCCTGGTTGAGGCATGTCTGTTCAGCCAGTGGATCCATTGACTGAAGAGGTACATACCTCGTACAGATCTCTGCCCGCGTCGGTTCGCTCCCTGGTGGAGGCATGTCTGATCAGCCAGTGGATGCATTGACTGTAGAGTTACAGACCTCGTACAGATCTCTGCTCCGCGTGGGTTCGCTCCCTGGTGGTGGAGGCATGTCTGATCAGCCAGTGAATGCATTGACTGTAAAGGTACAGACCTCGTACAGTTCAGATCTCTGCTCCGCGTGGGTTCGCTTCCTGATTGAGGCATGTCTGTTCAGCCAGTGGATCCATTGACTGAAGAGGTACATACCTCGTACAGATATCTGCCCGCGTCGGTTCGCTCCCTGGTGGAGGCATGTCTGATCAGCCAGTGGATGCATTGACTGTAGAGTTACAGACCTCGTACAGATCTCTGCTCCGCGTGGGTTCGCTCCCTGGTGGTGGAGGCATGTCTGATCAGCCAGTGAATGCATTGACTGTAAAGGTACAGACCTCCTACAGATCAGATCTCTGCTCCGCGTGGGTTCGCTTCCTGGTTGAGGCATGTCTGATCAGCCAGTGGATGCATTGACTGAAGAGGTACAGACCTCGTACAGATCTCTCCCCGCGTCGGTTCGCTCCCTGATGGAGGCATGTCTGATCAGCCAGTTGATACATTGACTGTAGAGGTACAGACCTCGTAAAGATCTCTGCCCCGCGTGGGTTCGCTCCCTGGCGGAGGCATGTTTGAGGAGAAACTTCATCCTTCATCTTTTCACTCTATGATTCTGCTGCCCCAATGCATCCTAAGATGGTGTTTTAACGGGTAGTAAAACCCAATTTAATTACACCCCACCCCAACCTTTTTTTTTTAGAGAACTAGCTTCTGATGGAATGCATTACTTTTTATAATCCTGACGATTGCTTTTTTCTTTTTTCGATTCACAAAGAGCTATATAAAAAAGGATATCATTGTAACTGAGCAACCGTGTGTGTTTTACAACAACACAATATGCTAAGCTTTAAACTGTCTCCATATTCAAGTTCACGGAGTTTTAGCATATAAGATTTTTTATTATTATTATTATTATTATTATTTTTATATAGATTCTATATAGTGGTTTATTCTTACATGAAGTATCTCTAAAATTGAAGATAGTGGTCAATATGTATGGTCAATATCATATACACCGATTGAAATACATTATAATATAACTAAACATTCGTTTTAGAATAACAGTTTAAGAGCAACTTTCGTCATGTAAAAACTTGACTGACAAAAGTTGTGTATGCGATATAAAACTGCTAGTTAAATTCCGCTAACAAACACACACATTACAACATATACGTTTCAATTTGCTTGTAATACATTTTATTCGAAATAACGTCATAAAGAACTAAAAGGGGGTACATCAGGCTTTTAATGGTGGTTTAGGGGTCCGACTTAAAATTGACAAATAATTATATTTTCTATTCTAAAGGCCTAAACATAATGAATGAGCCTAAAAACGATCCCTTATTTGCAAAGAAACTCACTCTGCACAGTAATACGTGCTATCCTAGGTGACGCACCAGGGTTAATTTCAGCATTTTACGTCAGATTCCGTCATAGCTATATGGTGCTATATGGTGCTATATGGTGTATAAATGGTTCTAACATCATATTTTGACTGATATAAGTGTTTTATCATGAATTGGAACATTTTTGTAAATTAAGATGTTTCTAGAAAAATCCTGATGTACTCCCTTTAATAGGCTGTTCAAAGTCGTACTTTAAGACTTTATTACATTTTCATCGATGAAAGATTTGGATTTCTCAGTGAAAGAATATTCATCATCGCTAAATATTATTAACTAACTCCGAACACAAAAAGAACTAACTGTGACGCTGAGTTATGACGTCAATACAGTGGTGCTGACGTCGACGTCATCCGCCGATAACGTTCAATAACGCGAATAATTTCGGTTAAAATCATGCATAAACTGATTTATAATGTAATAAATAGATTATTTAACTGCTGTGTTCGAGTATAGGGAAATCCTTCACTCGATGGTAGACGTGTTTTGGTTTTTCATTCACTCGTATACGCTCGTTCGTGAAAAGAACCACACGTCTACCATCTCGTGAAAGATTTCCCCATAATCGATCCTAGCAGTTAAAAAATCTCTATATCTTCTCTTAATTATATGTCCATGGAGCTAAAGATGTCTGGCGGAGCTATACTAAAAACAGTGTAAACTTACCTGATAAACCCACGAATAAATTGTGAAAGCAAACAAGTTTGTTTTTGACAGTTAGCTTATCGTATATTGTACGGAATTCCGTTAGGGCCATCGCCTTTCAATGTGTTGATCTGAAACGCGATACTCGATAGTACGATGATGAAAACGCGAAATCACGAAACTACGATAACGAAAACGCGATAACACGATGATGATAACGCGATACTACGATAACGAAAACGCGATAATACGATAGTACGATGATGATAATGCGATATACTATCGTGTTTTCACCATCGTACTGTCGCGTTTTCACCATCGTAATATCGTGATATCGCGTTTTCGTTATCGTAGTATCGTGATTTCGCAATTTCATTATCGTACTATCGCGTTATCGTCATCGTACTATCGCGTTATCATCATCGTACTATCGCGTTATCATCATTGTACTATCGCGTTATCATCATCGTACTATCGCCTTCCGGTGCGCATGCGCATATAAGAATTTCCCCTCCATGTGACAGTGATATTTCCCACGGATATCAATGCTTATTAAATGAGTCTAACAGAATTTATATATTCTTAGGAGTTTAGCTAACGCTAGCTAGAGTCTTCCTTTTCAAAAGCTTCCTTTTCAAAAACTTGCTTTGATAATATTGTCACCGACAAACTGAAACGACAAATGTAATAAGTTCTATTTTAAGTTGAGCGCTCAAACTTGATAGATTGTATTTGTTTCAAATGGTTCAAACAGATAAGCAAATAAAGTATATTTGTTATTTTATATGTAATATATATAGTTTGTGTACAGTCAATATTTGATATAACCACGATATATACGTATATATTTTTAAATGAAATAAAGATATGCCCATTACACATGGTTGAGTAATTCTAATTATATCCATTAGATTAAAAAGACAGAATTTATATGATATTATTTTTGTCTAAAATTAAAAGTAATAAAATGTCAAATTTTAAATGGTATTATACCATCAAATGCGCAACTGAGACTTACTATACATACAAAGACATGACAGTAGATGGACTAGAGACAGAGTTTATTCTCGCCGTGAAGTATAGGACTCCTAGGCGAAAGTAGAATATAGTTTGAGAGGTTAGCGGCACAAAACATTGCGGCAATTGTTGATATTAAAGTCAATGCAGTTGTCGTATGATACCGGCATATTAAGTTGGTTCATATATCAAAAACAAAATGAGTTTGTATAAACTCGTCCATTTGTACTGCTATACTTGAAGATCTTCTATTTTTGAGCATGCACATACGCACCGGAAGGCGATGGTGCGATAATGATAACGCGATAGTACGATGGTGATAACGCGATAGTACGATGATGATAACGCGATTGTACGATGATGATAACGCGATAGTACGATGACGATAACGCGATAGTACGATAATGAAATTGCGAAATCACGATACTACGATAACGAAAATGCGATATCACGATATTACGATGGTGAAAACGCGACAGTACGATGGTGAAAACACGATAGTATATCGCATTATCATCATCATCGTACTATCGTATTATCGCGTTTTCGTTATCGTAGTATCGCGTTATCATCATCGTGTTATCGCGTTTTCGTTATCGTAGTTTCGTGATTTCGCATTTTCATAATCGTACTGTCGAGTATCGCGTTTCAGATCAACACACTGAAAGGCGATGGTATTTTTGTGTTGTTTTGCACCAATTGACGGCCAATCCTGCAGGAATGGAATGACAATAAGGTCATGTTTGTGACACTAATACATCTATCTCGGTAACAGTACAATCAGTAGTGGTTCTTAACCAATGCATTTGAACACAAGTGATTGCATAGTGGTACAGGGCTAGTTTTGCACGCAAAATATGTATATATTTGAAAGCGTGACTGAAATACATTTTTTTAAATGATATTCAAGTTGTAATACCTCATTCCTAACTAAAGTAATTGGCCGGAAGCAATTTTTCCATTTTTTAATGCGACATTGACCTTGACCCCAGTGACCTCCAATGTAATACCAGGCTTCCTTTCCATAAAAGGCTACCTACACTGCAAATCTTATTCCAATATCTTATTTGTAACTGGAGTTATTGTCCGTAAGCCATTTTTCGTTTTCAAGTAACAGTGACATTGACCTTGACGCAAGTGACCGCAAATGATTCCAAATATTTCTTTCCATATAAGTTACCTATACAACGCATTTTGTTGCAATATCTTTTTTTACCTTACTAAAGTCATAGGCCGGAAACCATTTTTTTGTAGCAGCGACCTTGACCTTGACCCCAGTGACCTCAAATACAACAACACAAATTTTCTTTCTGTATAAGCCACCTACAGAGTAAGTTTTAATCTTAATCCTAACTAAAATTATTCTCTGGAAACTATTTTTTCCCAATTTTAGTAACCGCGACCTTGCCCTAGTGACCTCAAATGCAAAGTCAAGTTTTCTTTACATATGAGCTATCGATACAGCAAGCTTCATTGCAATATCTCATTCCTAACTAACGTAATTGGCCGGAAACCATTTTTCTATTTTAGTAACACCGACCTTGACCTTGACCTTAGTGACCTCAAATGAAATACCAAGCTTTCTCTCCATATAAACTACCTATACAACAAAACCTACACAACAGGTTGTGGTACAATATCTTATTCCTAACTAAAGATATTGGCAGGAAACATTGAGTGGCATCAAATGCAATAAAATGCTTTCTTTCCACATACGCTACCGACATATCAAGTTGTGTTCCAATATCTCATTCCTAAATTAAGTTATTGTTCGGAAACCATTTTTCTATTATTTAGTAACATATACCTTGAAATTGGCGTCAGTGACCTCAAATGCAGTATCAAGCTTCCTTTCCATATAATCTAACTACACAGTAAGTTTCGTTCCAATATATCATTCCTAATTGAAGTTATTGTCCGGAAACGAAACGTGTGACTACCAATAGACGACAGACGACACCGCAAGACGACGGACAAAGTAAAACGGCATGCTTCGTAGCTCTACCCAGAGCTGTCGTCCCTTGCATACTCTACCCAAAGTTGTTGTTCCTTGCATACACATACATGTCTGTCAACGTCTCATCAAATACCAAGAATCTTGGCAAACGATGAAAAACGATGAAAATGCAAAAGTTCTTGATTGCACTAATATGTTTCTGAATTTAATTACAGAAATATACAGTAAATTATGCTCAAAATTGTATTGCGGTAGAATAAAGGTTTGTTCTTTGGCATATCGCTCCGACGTCAAAACATTCACAATACGCACCACCAAATCGTTCCCATAGGGTTACAGTAAAGTATATTAAAATGTAGAAAATAAGTCGTGTTTCTTTCGACTGTTTACGTATCAATCAGCAGCCGATAGTTGGTGGTGTCACGGTATTGAAGTTCTGTTCGCCATTTTGATATTTTAGCTATGGTCATGTGACAAATTGTCATGTGATCGCAAGCTACTTTTTTAGACGTTGACAGATGTCAATGACGGTCAATGACGGCCTCTGGGAGAGATTGGATTCGCAGGCGAACGACACAAACATATTAAAAATCAACCAAACTCTGCAAGTGTTTACATCCTTTAGCGTGTTAAACGATTACTGCTCGTATACCATATTACTATATTACCACATAATAGGAAAATAAGTGCTTGAACGTTTACAATTGTAAGTGTTGTCTATAAAAACAAACATGGTCAATCATAGTATCCTATCTGTTGTACAATTTGTAAAGAGGCTAACACACTAACAATTTCAGGCAATGCAGTTATAACATACTCGTTTTATGAGTGTTTCCATTGTTGATATATATTTGTGAACTATCAGTTCTGCTCTGCACTATCATCATTTTCTGTCGCTGTACTACCACCTTTATTTGTCATAACGATTACCATTTACAGTTAAACTTGCATTATATAGTATATCCATTGCTGTTTTACACATGCAAAACCTTGGAATAAAATAATTTGAATTGAATTGAAAAAACCCAACAGTTTTCATATGTATCAGATATTTTTGTTTACATCTTTGCATTAGTAGGCTTCACAGCGCCTTATGTTATTATTCGTGGTGATAACAGTTTATTGTTATTCAAGTTCCCAGGAGCGGAATAACATAGATCATGAACAAATTATTTGCATATATTATCAAAGTGAGAAATAATCTTATTGCAAAAGAAATAGCAGGTTAGAACAGTTTTATCATCACTGTTCATTAAATCTCGATGCGAGACGGCTTTTATATTTTCGCTCATGCTTCGCATTCGTGAAAATATAAAGTTTTCTCACTTCTCGATGAAATAAAATATGTTATTCACTCCAAAACAACAATTATACTTTATATATTTGATAAAGTTAGTTTTTTTTAAAAAGCTATCGTAAGGTAAATAATGTTTCGGAAGATCTTTAAAACATGAACAGTTAAACAAATAATGAAATGCATCGCTCATTTCACCAGTATCACAACTTATACATTTCCTATTGTGTCTTATTACTCTAAAACCCGTCCATATTCATCTTGCATACGGTGATTCATACACTGACCCAAAATGAAAACTTTACACTTTATTTGTTTGAATATCTGTTTTGTTAGCATACATGTTGTTGTAAGTTTTACACATGATTATCACGATTTCATTGCGGATAACGATTATGCAATTGTTTTCAAAATCACCGGTTTATTCACGCGTCCAAGCATGAAAAACGTGTTCCTTACTTTGCACGTGCGCAGCAACAGGTGTTTCATTTACAGGTTTTACACCGACAAGTAATCATTTGCTGCTCAGCACTGATAATAAAAAGTTAATTTGTTTTTAAAAAACTTTTGCATTTAGTGATGCCACGTCTTTCTGAAGATCAGAGAAACCAAGCTATTGGTATGCTCAGGGCGGGGTCAATGGTAAATAACGTCGCGCGTCATTTTGCTGCTTCAGACAGACTATTCGTAATCTTGTGAACCGGTACAACATTACTGGGTCTGTCAGAGATCGTGCAAGACCCGGTCGCGTACGTGCGACAACGTTACGTACTGATCGCGTTATGACGTTGACTCACCAATCGTTTTTTACCAGCAACCATTACTGCTCGGCGTTACGGGGTTCATGCACAGACAATCATAAATCGTTTGAGACAGAACCAAGTTCCTATTCGTGCTCGTCGTCCATATACTGGACAGATTATCACACCTCGTCACCGAGCTTCCAGACTGTTATGGGCACGACGTCATTTGCATTTCACGCGCAACCAGTGGCAATCGGTACTTTTCAGCGATGAGTCGCGGTTTACTGTCAGCCATGCAGATGGCAGAATACGCATCTATCGCCGTAGAAATGAACGACTTGCAGATTGTTGTATTCGGGAGAGAGACAGATTTGGTGTTTGCAGTATTATGGTCTGGGGTGGGATAATGGGAAATCTGAAAACTGATCTGGTCATTATCCAAGGAAATGTCAATGCTCAACGTTACATCAATGTTTTAAACAACACAATGATACCATTCATGCAAAATAACGGACCTGGCACTTTCAGCATGACAATGCAAGGCCTCACACGGCGCGTATAACCACACAATTCCTTGCTCAAAATAACGTTAACGTCTTGCCTTGGCCGGCTTTATCCTCGGACTTGAACCCCATAGAACACATATGGGATGAATTTGGTCGGAGGGCCAGTGCCAATCATCAAATTGATACCATAAATGACCTCCAAAATGCACTTCTGTTAGAATGGCAACGTATTCCAAACGCGCTCATACAACGTTACGTAAATTCAATGAGGCGACGTATTCTATCAAATGGAGGTCACACTGGTTACTGATGCTTTTTATAACATCACTTAGCGCACTCAGTCAGTAATTTCTTGTTTCCAAATGCTGTGTGATCATTTTCATTTTTCAGGAATTTTCATTTCGACCCCTCTCAACTTAATTGTTCATAAAAAATTATGCAGTATCTGATTTTTATCCAATAAATTACACAAGCACATCGATATGGCATTGAAGCTTCGATGACAAAAAAAGTAACCCCAAATATACATTTATCAACAAAATATATACTTTTGAAGTCTATGTAAAGTTTTCATTTTGGGTCAGTGTACATCGGATCTACATAATAACAACTAAATGATGGATCTAAGGCTGAAACATATTTTTCAATTTTATAGTCCTTTATTTTATACATTCTGTAGTTTAAACATTTACTTTGTTTATCAATTGAATTTCTCCAGGACAGTATTTATTGTTTTTTAACGTTTTTTTTTACTCTATTTTTATTGTGCTAACAGTATTTCTTTGTACTTGAAAATTGGTTTGACCAAGTATCAGCCATATCACAAGTTTACAAGGTATCTCTGGTACTATTTAACCATTGTGACTGGTAAACACCAGTTGAATCCAGATGGTGAAAAACTCTAAATAATATTTTAGATATTTTTATCTTCTTTACCAGATATATGTTTGGTCCAGAAACTTATCATTCAGTGTAAAAAAAAAATATAAAAATATTTAAATATACCTAATTCAACATACATCACACTTTTTGCTGTACATTCTTTAACTTTAAGAATGGATTGACAATATGAAATGAAAGGATTCAATAATGTCGGTATTCTCGAAAACTCATTTTTCTGAACAATATGTAAGATAGGTGCAACCATTGTGTCAAATAATTGAAGTTGAATATCTGAAGGTAATCCTAGTTTTCTAGCTTTTTTGGCAATTGAGAAAGTTGCTTTTCTTTCGTGATCAATTATTTTAGATATTGCTTGGAAAAAATTGCCATGATTATTGAATATGACACCCAACCAATTAAATCTTGTATCAACGTCTAAAAAGTGATTATATCATAAAAAAAAACAGGAATATGTTTATTTTTTGACTTAATGAACTCTAGTTCTGGCAGGATTTACAGAAAAATTACAAGTTTTACAATATAACAAAATGCTATTTAAAGCCGCCTTTAATTGTTCAGGTGACTCTGCTAAAATTACTGTATCGTCTGCATATAATAGTAAATACAGGTTGACAAAACATTCTAACTAACTGTGTCCAAGGCTGAATGAACAATATCAGTAATAACTCATCAAATGAGTTGGAAATAAAGTCAGTTAAGTCATTAAGAATAGTGAAAAAAGTACCGGGGATACATTTTCTCCCTGACGTACTCCAAAATTACTTTGAAAAAAGGTTTGATATAATTATTGCCATCAATCTTAATACAGGATTTCGCTTGTCGATACATATTTTTGATGGAGAATAAACGTTTACCATCAATTGAGTTACTTTTCAATTTGATCCACAAGGCATTTCTATCAATGAGCCGTGGACAACATTTTTTCTCAATACGTGTATTAATCAGAGTAATGCACGAGGTAATCACATTATGTAATGTACGAGCGTGATCCCATTAATTAATGTCCGAGTGTGATCACATTAAGTTATGTACGAGTGTGATCACATTTAGTAATATACGAGTGTGATCACATTAAGTAATGTCCGAGTGTGACCACATTTAGTAATATACGAGTGTGATCACATTAATTAATGTCCGAGTGTGATCACATTAAGTAATGTACGAGTGTGACCACATTTAGTAATATACGATCGTGATCACATTAAGTAATGTACGAGTGTGACCACATTTAGTAATATACGAGTGTGATCACATTAAGTAATGTCCGAGTGTGATCACATTAAGTAATGTACGAGCGTGACCACATTAAGTAATGTCCGAGTGTGATCACATTAAGTTATGTACGAGTGTGACCACATTTAGTAATATACGAGTGTGATCACATTAAGTAATGTCCGAGTGTGATCACATTAAGTAATGTACGAGTGTGACCACATTTAGTAATATACGAGTGTGATCACATTAAGTAATGTCCGAGTGTTATCACATTAAATAATGTCCTAGTGTGATCAAATTAAGTAATGTCCGAGTGTGATCACATTAAGTAATGTCAGGGCGTGGTAACATTAAGCAATGTACGAGCGTGGTCACATTTAGAAATGTACGAGTGTTATCACATTAAGTTATACACGAGCGTGATCACATTTAGTAATGCCCGAGTGTGCTCACATTAAATAATGTCCGAGTGCGTCAACATTAAGTTATATACGAATGTGATCACATTTAGTAATGTACGAGAGTGTTCACATTAAGTAATGTACGAGTGTGTTCACATTAAGAAATGTACGAGCGTGATCACATTAAGTTACGTACGAGCGTGATCCCATTAAGTTAAGTCCGAGAGTGTTCACATTACGTTATGTACGAGCGTGATCACATTAAGCTATGTCCAAGCGTGTTCACATTAAGTTACGTACGAGCTTGATCACATTAAGCTATGTCCGAGAGTGTTCACATTACGTTATGTACGAACGTGATCACATTAAGTTATGTACGAGCGTGATCACATTAATTTATGTTCGAGAGTGTTCACATTAAATTATGTACAGCTTGATCACATTAAGCTATGTCCGAGGGTATTCACATTACGTTATATACGAGCTCGATCACATTAATTTATGTCTGAGAGTGTTCACATTACGTTATGTATGAGCGTGATCACATTAAGTTATGTCCGAGAGTGTTCACATTACGTTATGTACGAACGTGATCACATTAAGTTATGTACGAGCGTGATCACATTAATTTATGTTCGAGAGTGTTCACATTAAATTATGTACGAGCTTTGATCACATTAAGTTATGTCCGAGAGTGTTCACATTACGTTATGTACGAACGTGATCACATTAAGTTATGTACGAGCGTGATCACATTAATTTATGTTCGAGAGTGTTCACATTAAATTTTGTACGAGCTTTGATCACATTAAGTTATGTCCGAGAGTGTTCACATTACGTTATGTACGAGCGTGATCACATTAAATTACGTACGAGCTTGATCACATTAAGCTATGTCCGAGAGTGTTCACATTACGTTATGTACGAACGTGATCACATTAAGTTATGTACGAGCGTGATCACATTAATTTATGTTCGAGAGTGTTCACATTAAATTATGTACGAGCTTTGATCACATTAAGTTATGTCCGAGAGTGTTCACATTACGTTATGTACGAGCGTGATCACATTAAGTTATGTACGAGCTCGATCACAGTAAGTTATGTCCGAGAGTGTTCACATTACGTTATGTACGAGCGTGATCACATTAAGTTGTGTCCAAGCGTGTTCACATTAAGTTACGTACGAGCTTGATCACATTAAGCTGTTTCCGATAGTGTTCACGTTACGTTATGTACGAACGTAATCACATTAAGTTATGTACGAGCGTGATCACATTAATTTATGTTCGAGAGTGTTCACATTAAATTAGATACGAGCTTCATCACATTAAGTTATATCCGAGAGTGTTCACATTACGTTATGTACGAATGTGAGCACATTAAGTTATGTCCGAGAGTGTTCACATTACGTTATGTACGAATGTGATCACATTAAGTAATGTACGAGCCTGTTCATATTACGTTATGTCCGAGAGTGGTCACATTAAGCAATGCACGAATGTGTTCTCATTAGATAATGTCCGGGATTGTTCACATTAGGTTATGTACGATAGGGATCACATTAATTATGCACGAGCGTGATCACATTAAGTTGTGTACGAGTGTGTTCACATTAAGTAATGCAAGAGTGTGATCACATTAAATAATGCACGAGTGTGATCACATTAAGAAATGTACGAGAGTGTTCACATTAAGTTATGTACAAGTGTGATTACATTTAGTAATGTGCGAGCTTGTTCACATTAAGTAATGCAAGAGTGTGATCACATTAATAAAGTAATGTCCGAGTGGGATCACATTAATTAATGTCTGAGTGTGATCACATTAAGTATTGTATGAGCTTAACCACATTAAGTTATGTCTGAGAGTGTTCATATTACGTTATATACGACCTTGATCACATTAATTTATTTACGAGCGTGATCGCATTAAGTTATGTACGAGTGTGATCACATTAAGTAGTGTCCGAGTGTGTTCACATTGGGTAATGTCCGAAAGTGTTCACATTAAGTTATGTACGAGCGTGATCACATTACGTATTGTACGAGTGTGTTCTTATTAAATAATGTCCGAGAGTGTTCATATTAGGTAATGTCCTAGTGTGTTCACATTAAGTAATGTCGGAGAGTGTTCACATAAAGTAATTTACGGGTGTGTTCACAATAATTAATGCACGAGAGTGAATATATTAAGTTATATACGAGTTTGTTCACTTTAAGTTATGTACGATTGTGATCACAATTAATAATGTACGAGTGTGATCACATTAAGTAATGTAAGGGCGTGTTCACATTAAGTAATGCAAGAGTATGATCACTTTAAGCTATGAAAGAGTACATTAGGTTGTGTACGATTGTAATCACATTAAGTAATGCACGAGTGTGATCACATTAGGAAATGTACCAGTGTGATCACATTTAGTAATGTACGAGCGTGTCCACATTAAGTAATGCACGAGTTTGGTCACATTAAGTTGTGTACGAGTGTGACCACATTAGGTTCTGTACGAATGTTTTCACATTAAGTTAAGTACGATCGTGTTCACATTAAGTATTGCACGACTGTGATCACATTACGTTCTGTACGAGAGTGTTCACATTAAGTTGTATACGAGTGTGATCACATTAAATAATGCACGAGTGTGATCACATTAAGTTATGTAAAAGTGTGATCCCATTTAGTTGTGTACGGGTGTGTTCACATTAAGTTATTTACAAGTGTGATCGCATTAAGTTATCTACGAGTGTGGTCACATTTAGTTAGGTACGAGTGTGTTCACATTTCGTAATGTCCGAGAGTGTGTTCGCATTAAGTAATGTACGAGAGTTTTCACATTAAGTTATGTACGAGTATGTTCACATTAAGTAATGTCCGAGTGTGATTGCATTAAGTAATGTACGAGTGTGATCACATTAAGTAATGTCCGAGTGTGATCACATTAAGTAATGCACGAGTGTGATCGCATTAAGTAATGTACGAGTGTGTTCACATTAAGTAATGTCCGAGTGTGATCACATTAAGTAATGCACGAGTGTGATCGCATTAAGTAATGTACGAGTGTGATCACATTATTAAAGTTATGTCCGAGTGGGATCACATTAAGTTGTGTACTAGTGTGATCACATTAAATAGTGTATGAGTGTGATCACATTAAGTAATGTCTGAATGTGATCACATTAAATAATGTCTGACTGTGATCTCACTAAATAATGTACGAGCGTGATCACACTAAGTAATGCAATAGTGTGAACACATTAAGTAACGTATGAGTGCGATGACATTAAGTAATGCACGAGTGTGATTACATTAGGTATGCACGTGCGTGATCACATTAAGTAATGCACGAGCGTGATCACATTAAGTAATGCACGAGTGTGATTATATTAAGTTATGTACGAGTGTGTTCACATTAAGTTATGTACGAGTGTGATCACATTAATTTATGTCCGAGAGTGATCACATTACATTATGTACGAGTGTGTTCACATTAAGTTATGTACGAATGTGATCACATTTAGGAAGGTACGAGTTTGTTCACATTACGAAATATCCGAGAGTGTGTTCGCATTAAGTAATGTACGAGAGTGTTCACATTAAGTTATGTACGAGTGTGATCACATTAAGTAATGTACGAGTGTGTTCACATTAAGTAATGTCCGAGAGAGTGTTCGCTTTAAGTTATATACGAGTGTGATCACATTTATAATGAACAAGTTGGATCACATTTAGTAAAGTACGAGTGGGGTCATGTTCAACTTACACTTGTATTAAGTCCTCTAAGAATTTTGTAATATATTTACCATGTGCTTTATTTTCAACTACAGCAAACTTTATAGTTACGTTGACGATCAATAACTCCTCGTGTTTCTCTTTACAACGGGCGTATTTAGTGACATTTAGGCTTTATTCTTGCAAAACAGTCACACATATTGTTTTAAACAATTTGTGTGGACATTAACTGCGATATAATAAGCTCAATACAAGTCAGATAAGAGTGATCTTTAACTTCAATAGGATTTTGAAGTTTGGTAGGTATTTGCTTCGCTTTAAGTTAAATGGGTTTTAAAGCAGTAAACTTCAAAAGCAGTCAATTGAATTGAATTGGGGTTTTAAGGCGCACCAACACATGAAAAGGTTATATGGCGCCTAAAAGGCATGAACATGCCAGGCTCATCTTCCATGTACATCGAGATAAAATATGGAAAATGGGCCTAGAACCTTCTCACCCTGAACTGCAGAGTTGCTGCAAATTCTATCGTAGAAACTCCATTTACGCTGGAGCCACGTTATTGTTTTTCTGCCACTGCTCTTTTGATGCGAGCGAGATTGCACCTGAAACAATGCAGGGATCATGATGAAGACCTTTAATGAACATGAACAAAAAATGATAAAATGAACATGAATTTGGGGGGATTCTACTGTGCCTACTAATAATGCTACACGACGGTGCCAGCCTTCTCACTTCTTACTGGCTTTTACTTTTTGTTTAATTTCTCAGAACGTGGTAGCGTGTTATTAATAATGGCAATACGCATTGGGCTGAACTGAAAATAACTTTTGTTTTTCGCATTATTTATTAATTACAAAGACTTCAATCAATAAATCAATACACGAATCTCACAGTTATTCAAGTACATCACTACACAACTCTCACAATTAATCAATTAATTCAATACACATCTTTCACATGTAAACAATACATCAATACACTTTTCTCACAATGAATCAATTACATAAATACATAGCTATCACACAATAAATCAATTACATCAATACACAACTCTCACAATTAATTACTTCAATACACAACTCTCATAATTAATCTGTTACATCAATACATAGCTCTCACAATTAATCTGTTACATCAATACACAGCTTTCACAACATTTTCTAAAATCAGAATCTGCAAATATTCTTTAAAAATAATCCTTCTCTTTAGATCGTTCTTTGACTTAAAAAGACTGAAAGCGATCTGTACACATTATAAAGAAAACTAACAGTATGTGCCTCAGTTTCATATAAAATGTACAAGTTCACTCAACATGTTCTTTTTTGTTCCTTCCGGTTTAATTATGGTTTGTGAACATATATGGTCTGTAAACATTGCTGACCCTTTGGTGTGTGTTGTATAAATTGTCGGTATTAATTTAACCTAACAGTTGGTAGAGTTAGATGTAATTGTTAGAAAATATTAGTAATTGAGATAAGTGTTTGTTATTTTAAATGTTAGGTAACCAAGACGGTAATTCCTTATTTCATCCTATATAGTAGTATTGCATCATATATAGTAAACAAAATAGATTTGCAGAAAGCAACTGTAACTGTAGTTTGGTTACAGTTCTGTGTTTTATATAGTACTTTGAAATAGTATTAGTCAATAAATAAGACGACATTAAAATCGCCCTCATTCCCTTTAACTTAATACAGTCACAGCTCTATAGTGCTGAAGATATTGAAATCATTTAGGAAATCGTGGTCACCCTTCGTATGTACTGGTACATATAATATGAATATATGTTTATACTTAAGGACACTGTGGAAGGGATTTCATTATGAAGTCTTTTAGAGTTTCTGTACTTGACTCGCATGTTCCATAGATATTGACGGATGTGACATTCCATGGTTTGAGATACGACATGCTGCACGTGCACTCAATGGGTTTTCCGTTTTGCAAATAAAGAGTTGATAAATGAGGGATCGATATTACTGCACGTGGTATAGTCCCGAGTTGAGTATTGTCAAGATTTATATAACTTAGCTGTGTGTTATACCTAAATGCATGTGACGAGATATACTCAAGAGGATTGCTGTACAGATAAAGGTTAACCAATGCCCTTGCACCGGTAAGGGAGTTGTCTTCAACAGTGAGTAAGTTATTACCACCCATTTGTAATTGTGTCAGAGATTTCAGCTTGTTTACAGCATACGGTATGCTGGTGAACTGATTGCTGTTCAAGTTGAGATCTGTCAGGGAAGAATGAAAAGGAATTATATCAGCATTGATAAAGCGTATTTGGTTGCTTTGCAAGCTTAGGTATGTCAGTGATGGAAACTCGTGAAATATGTCCGGAAATTCAAGAAGGTGGTTACTACCCAAGTTTAACGAGGTTACGGAAGTCATGTGACATGGCTGAACAATAGGAGATTTGGCTTCTGGGTTGTTAATAAACGTCAAACTCTGCAGATGTACCAAATGACAGACAGCTAAGGGGATTCTTTCTAATTTAGAGTTTGTTATTGTTAGTGTTGTAAGTGTCGTTTCTAAGCCGTGGAATGTGTCATCATCGAGTCGAGAAAACGGAACTTTGTCTATAGCAAGAGAGTTTAACTTTCGTAAGAGATGCAGTTCCGTTGGCCATGAGGTTAAGTGGTCGAGACTTATAGAAAATGATGTTAAAGAATGGCCAAAAATAGACATGGTGGACGGGTTTAGTGATTGGATAGGATTGTTTTGCATAAGCAGTGTTTGTAGACCAGTGAGCTTTACCAGGGCGGCTGGGATACTTGTCAAATTGTTATAATTTAAGTTAACATAATACGTAGCATTCTCAATGCCTGCAAAGGCGCTCGCTTCAATGGAATTGATGTTATTGGAATACAATCGAAGCTGAATTTGTGTTGCATTTGCACTGCTGATATTTGAGAATGCGTTCGCGTGGATACTTGTTATATGATTACTAGATAAATATATAATTAATCTAGACATATGATTGTCCGTTGGAATAAATGCCGGTACTGAGGCCAAGTCTTTGCTGTTACAGTAGACATAGCTGCTGCTGCAGGTGCATGGTGGAGGAGCCAAACACTGAACCCCACTCAGCAGGAATGTGGTAGTATAACTCGCCTTGTACAGAAGCACAATATACAACGGAAATGATAAGGAAATATTCATTGTACATTAACAGAATATACAGTGAAAGAAAAAACAAATCGGCATTGTGCATAAACAAAATGTAACATTAGAAGTAACTACATAGAACAAGAATTATTTTAATATTTGTATATTACATATTAAAATAATTCTAGTTTTATATTTATTTATTTATAATAATAATAATAATAATAATAATAATAATAATTATTATATAATAATAATTATTATTATTAGTTTGTCATTTCCAATAATGCGGGACACAGCAAATAAAAAAAATCCACGCACGACTATCTCTTACTAATTTTGAAGCATAACAATGGCATATGGCAATCTTGATATTGTTAAACTCGAGGTGTCCCGTCAGTTTGTCTATATAACTTATTAATTACGTATTTGCAAATTGCTTTTAATATATATTTGAATAGTTATATCTAGTCAGTTTTAGAAAAGATTTTTTTGTGTTTTTTTTAATCGAAATGTTGATTGTATTGCATCAGTAAACCAGAAAAAAACTATGGTAGAATAACAAAACATAATGAAGACAAATTGACAATTCTAAATTGTATTAATTCTTAATTAAATACAATGAATGGTGTTTTACGGCACGTCGACACATAAATAGGTCATATAAATGCAAACAGGTTTAAACTTAAATCTTGGTGTTATTTGTAACGCTTAATACATATTTCAAGGTTCCCATTAAAATGCGAGATAAGTAGTGCACAGAGTTGACATATATAATATAAATATAAAACAACTAGAAATGTGTTCAGGACACGGTTACCCCTGCTAAGGTCACTATGCCATAGCATTTTGATAATGAACATGTAATGTGTACAACAGTGGAGTTATGGAGAAGCGCTCGTTTCTATGCCCGTAATTTTGACTAAGTCAAGGGGTCATAATGCTGTGGTTCTTGGTCCAAAATAAAAATCAGAAAACCCAGGTGCGCATCTTCACTTGCTGTCAACATTCCTGTAACGAATTAAGTTTTTCATCCTAAATGTTGACTTTGGAGATCGCTAAGCCTGATACTTATATTTTGTTATCGGTGGTACATTTTCAATTTCTTTTGTTTTCTTACTTAATTTTTGATTCGGTGGTTCCACTACTCCGGCCGATAAAAGGCTCTGGGTATTGTTTAACCACTTATAGGATATGTTGTCTGCATTTTAATTTAGTCTTTTGGCTGTTACTTGTGATACGCAGGCTTCATAACCGCTGCTCCCAACTAAATTCCATTATGTTTATTTCGCTCTTCGGGGCATTTAATTTTATTAGATACTGGGATCATACGTCGTACGACATGGGGAAGCAAATAACTCCATGTCCACCGCCATATGCATGCCATCTTCGGGATGGTTATAATTGTGTATTATTGATTTTATGAATATTGAGCTCTGCTCAACCCGGGGCTAGAGGGCGTGAGCGGTAGCTAGCATATTTCACTACCGCTCATGAACAGTCTCAATCAAACCGAGACTGCAATATTTCGTATGTGTCGTGCTCGGCCGTTTCCAAAGGTCCATTATTATACTCTTTTTTTATAGTCAAGGGCCATACTTCTGTGGTTCGTGGCGACCGTGGTATTAAGCAATACAAATAGTCGCCCCGACTACAAATCAGTAGTGTTATTACTTACTAATCCCTTAAGATCATCAAGCCCACTCTTTGTGTTTTTAAAGTAGGAGGCGTTCCATTTTATATTGCCTCTCAAATTAACCGAGACTGCTACTTTTCGCTCTTGTTTGTGTGTGTTGCTTTCAACGGATACCCTTTTCAGTATTTATTAAATAGTTATGGAGGATGGCGCGACACAAGGTTTTCATCCCCAGTCAAGGGCCATAACTATGTGATTCTTGGTCCAAAATGTGGACGCTCTACTTGCTAAAGATAAAGTTTATGTATAAGAGGCCCTAACTCTTTCAAACATCATTCAACCTAAACATGGCGATGATTTACGCAACTAGGCTTGGTACTGTATCATGTCGTTGAAATCCAGCCAGAGGTTCAGGAGAACTAGTCTGTACAAAGTTATTTTATTAAAACATTTAAGGGGTCATAACTCCAACACGGCAATGAAATGCACAACTAGGCAAAATCCTATAAAGGGCCAAAAAAAACGGAATATGGCGATGATATGCACAATTAAGCTTGATACTGATCATCCTTGTCAAGTTTTGCTGAAATCCGGCCAGGGGTTCAGGAGAACTAGCTCGGAAAAAGTTTGTGTATCAAGAACACTTAAAGGGCCATAACTCCGCAAAAAACTCTGTAAACCGGAACGCGACGATGACATGCACAACTAGGCTTGATGCTGATCATCCTTGCAAAGTTTCGTTGAAATCCGGCGAGGGGTTCAGGAGAACTAGTCCAGAAAACGTGTGTATGTTAAAACATGTAAAGGGCCATAACTCTGCCAAAAACATTCAATCGGAACACGGCGATGATATGCACAACTAGACCTGGAACTGATCATCCATAAAATGTTTCGTTTAAATCCGGCCAGCGCTTCAGGAGAACTAGTCAGGACAAAGTTTGTGTATTAAAACCTTTAAAGGGGCATAAATCCTCCAAAATCACACGGTGGCGATATGTACAACTAGGCGTGGTTCTGATCATCCCTGCACACATTCACTAAATCCGGCCAAACGAAGGCCCTTTCGTCTTAATGTGGCCATACTATAGCATATTTCAGAAAATCAAGGGCCATAACTCCTGTGTAAATGGTCCAATCTGGCTGGTTCTCGAACGTGTTCGAGTTTTCATCGATAAGATCGGATGAAAATTGAAAGCCATAGGCAAAATATAGCATTTTTAACACATCAAGGTATTAACCCCGCCATTACTGGTCCGATCTGGCTGTTTTTTTTTAACTTTTCCGAGCTTTCATTGATACTAAAAATCTGATAAAGGTTGGTATAGATCGGATGAAAAATAAAGGCCCTATCGTCATAACGAGTCAAACGTTAATGGACGGACGGACGACAGACGACGGACGACGGACAACTTAACATCCCATTAGCTCTGCTGGCCCTTAGCTAGTGCTAATGGAATCCTAGATGCGCATCTTCACTTGCTGGTCAACATTCCTGTAAAGTTTGGCGACCGTGAGTTAAATAGTAATGGAGGAGGGCGCAACACAAGTTTTTTTAGCCCCTATTTTGACTAAGTCAAGGGCCATAGCTCTGTGGTTCTTGGACCAAAATAAAAATGAAAACCCATGTACGCATCTTCACTTGCTGGTCAACATTCCTGTAAATGTCGCAACCATGGGTTCAATAGTTATGGTGGATCAAGTTTTTGGGATGTTTTTAGGACGTTACGGACAGATAAGTGCAAATATATACCCTCTCACCACCCCCCCACCCCCCACACACACACCCACACCCACGCCCCCACCAAGTGGAGGCATCACGGAAGTCAGAGAAACAAGGATGAGCCGTTAAGGGTTAACACAATTTAGCTGTTTTAAAACCATAAGAGCTAAGATTCAAACCTATATATAAACGTCATTCTAAACATACAGTGTGTTATCTAACTTTTTGTTTTATATTAACAGTGTGTGAAAGTGATGATGAATAATAATAGTATGCAGTTTGTAAATCACTCTACGCTAGAATGCCGATTGCGATACTTGAATATAATACCAAATGAGATTAAATGGTGGGTTTCTTATATTTACGTCTGTTATAGCTTCATGGGCTTTTGGGTAGCATGTTCAAAATACAGTATTAATTATGTGTATCTTTTTATATAATTCACCTCATTGCTTATGGAATGTGTTTCTATTGATAGTTTATATATTTCTGTTATTTTAACATCTAGCTGATGAACGTGTAATACAATCCGATTAGATAAATACATAAATAGAAATAACAAATTACTCTACACAGTTTGATAGAAACCCAGATAGATGTACGCCGATTCCGTTTTCGAACCCAGCATGTCCTAATTGCCTGCCAATAGTTTTAGTGAGCCCTTTCTAAATCAAAACTTGAGATAACATTGGTGTATTTTTATTTCCTGCTGTTATAAATACTCTAAACTTAAGGAGCATGCATACAAAGGAACAACAGGGCAATATGACAGAGGAGTTTACGAATCTCTTAGAAAAACATGCCGCTGGTTTTAACTGGGACTCGTATTTTGATTTTGACATTAACATGCATGTTTACGGAAACAATGTATCTACTACTAAAATAATTAATCTAGCTGATGTAACTATTCCTTGTTATCACTGTTAGGCCTTAGATCTTAAGGCCTAACAGAGGCTTCATAATGACATTCAACAAGTGATGGCAAAACGGAAAAAACTATATGACAAAGCCAAACGATTGAAACAGAGGGCCACTAGACAGATACCGACGAATAAGATGTGGAACTACAACTATGATTATAAATGCAAGAGAAAATCACTTTGACAAACTAGCTGACACATTACATTCCAGTATGCTTTCTTTTTATGACTGTTTTTTTTTGTAAAGCCGTTCAGCAACTATTCCTGCTTTAAAACATAATGGTAATAAATACACCGATAACAAAGACCAGGCCCATATGCTAAATAACCTTTTTCAAATGCAGTCTAATTTGAATGAAGTCAATAAACCACTTCAGGCTTTTGACTTTGATCTAACAAGACCAACGCTTGACATGATTAACATAACACCGACTGAAGTAAAATATGTATTGAAAACATTGAAGCTAGGCAAGGCAATAGGACCTGATAATATTAATAACAAAATACATAAAGAACTAGCTTATCTACACCATTATCAAGTCTCTTTAAGTGTCCTCTGACTCCACTAAATGAAAAAAAGTAATAGGTTTAAGTTTAATATTTTGTGATTTTGTTTTAGATTGTGTGGCATTTTAAGCCTCTATTAACCAAGTTATTGAAAATTGTAAAAATATATTTCATAATTATACAACCGTCAGTTGAGCATCAAATGACAGAATATCAAGTTCCTTTCCTTTCATGTTTTGGGGGAAAATGAATGTGCAGAATTCAATTTCAAAGTCTTCTTCATGTCTTCATGGAGTTGCCTTTAGATTATTTTCAAAATTAAAGTTGAAAATATCCATTATTTATGAAAATAAAACGGTAAAGTATATACTGATGTTCAATGAAAACACACCAGCCGGTTATATGGCTGTTAAATTGTCTTGCTGTAATTTATAATAATAAGTGCATATTGTGAAATTGAAGTATATTAATTAACAATTGCAAACACTTATTGTTTCAACATTCGTTAACGTGGTGTATAGCAAGAAAATGTCACTTGTAACTCTAGCTGAATGTGGCCTGTCGTTATATTTCTGAAATAATGTGATGTTGGGATGATTTCCTAGGAAAACTCTTTTGGAAATAGGTTATATTTCATAAAAATGTGATGTCTAGCTGACAGATGGTCTAACAGACGCCCAACGGCAAAGTTGCACAATCTGGATTCCCACATGCGTAGACAACTTTCGACCAAATGTTTAGAAAATAATAAAGGAAACCATAACGGACGATCTGTGTGGTGTTTAATGCTTTGCTTACGTAAAACCTAGTTCGATAATTGGCTGTACACACATCTGCATGTTATGCATTTGAGTTATATCGTATGCATGGTGTTTGACGTTTTTGAAAATAGCATTAGAATTTGGACAAAACTCTAAAGATTGTGCAGAATATAGCTGACAGATGGTCACACAGACGCTCAACGGCAAAGTGAATAGTCTTGCACAACCTGGATTCCCACATGCGTAGCCAACTTTCGATTTTGCAGAATATACGATGATTACTTACAGCCACGATGACCTTTGGACACACCATTTCCAATCCAACAAACGTCAGTGGTTTTATCTAACAACTCGATTCAGACCTGAAATTAAAACCAACCATGCATGAACAAATATTACTAATGGCAAAAAGCCACAGCTAATGCAGATGTCCCCCCAAAATGTATTTTTCTTACAGATTTTCGAACAACTAAGAAAAGGCATTGTGTCTGCAATGCTTTTGTGATTTGTTAGAACATACTAGTATTATAATCAGACTAATTCATTTTAATTTGATATCGGCAACATGGCTTCCGAATATTTATCAACATAAACTATAAGTAATTTGATTGCTGACAGTGGAAATGGGCTCTCTTCAATGTCCGGGAAAGCGTATACGCATCCCAGCCACTGACTGCGAAAAACGACACCAGCATTACTGAGTGCACGAGAAACGCATTGCTTGCATAATCTTGCTTCCATTACCTAATGTTTAAAGCACATGTAGCTTAGAACAGTGCGCCTTTTGTAAACATAATTAAACTATAATATTTTCTAAGTCACTGTATCGTCCATTCTATTTTGCAAAGGAACTATGACAGCATTGATGATAAAAGTGAACATAAAATATCATGTTTTAAATACACCTTTAATCGTCAATTATTTAAAGGACGCGCAGTTTCAATAAAACTATTAAACCAATAAAATGAGTTTGTTCTTCAAGTACCATTTTAATATCAGTGCGATTTTAAAAGTATTTACATATTTACATTAGTATCGATCGGAGTTTCTCTCTGATGAAGGAATATGCTTGATATCATATCTCTTAATTAGATGTTAAAAGTTGAAGATGTACACATTACCTTAATCTCGATTATATATAGCGCAAACTGGCTTTAATTCTATTCCTATTTATCGGCTATTATCCACAAATCTGCCTGGTATTTCCTGCTTTATTTCATTGACAGATGTGCCTGAAAATGACATATATTCAGGCTGATGTTGTTTTGTTATATGGTACAGTATTGACATGACCAGCATTAATTATATTCGCCACTGTTGCAAGAACAGGTAAAGTAGGATTGTTATCGATTAAAAGGCATGACTTTTGTAAACATATGGCACTTGTTTCTAAAATATCATCAATATTACTGGAACCGAAATTGAGATTGAATTATTTTCGTTTAAACTTCGATTTGGAACACAAGTTGAATAACCTACTCGATGGTAGCCGTTTGTTTTTTTCATCTCACTCGCATAAGTCGTACATGAAAAGAACCACACGTCTACCATCTCGTGAAGGCCATATTATCGATCCGAGCAGTTAAATAATCTCCTCTATACTCTTGAGAGTTTTGCTTTACGACAAAATTGCACTCACAAACAAATCCGAAATTTACTCATATAGTATACATAAACTGTTAATGTTCCCTTGCTGTATTAAATTTATTTAAAGCTGAAATATTACCTAAATAAAATTCGAGTATACTCCATGTCCTGTGTACCTATGTTATATTAATATTGTAATATTTTACCTGTTAAAATCACAAAATCTGTAATGAATGCGCAAAAGTTTGCAGACGGCTTTCTTTATAGGCAGGCGCTTATCATAATTGTGCCATTTTTGTATTGTTTTGGTTTCCTGCACCAGTTGTTCAGGGTCACATCCTACGGGGTTGGAATGACAATTACGTTATGGGAATGTTTTATCTCCGCGACACCTGGTATTTCCCACCTAAGGTTTATGCCAATAATATTCTCATTGTTTGTGTCTTTCATGCTTGATTATAGATACGGTTGATCTGCAGAATAACGAATTTAAATCGTCTGCACTGATTGCATGAAGACATTGTAAAGCTTTCAAGTCGATGTGTTTTCTTAAAAATAAATTATAACATGTGTACAATGGGTAAATAGGGTTTTGTTAAGTACTTCAAATTAGTGCCGGTTTCGATTTTCCTCATTCTAAAGTATGCCAACTAAAATTATTTTGACATCATGTTTTACTAGCATTACCACTACACGTGCATTTGCAAAAGCAAAATTTCAAATTATTTAATTTTAACGATGAATTGCAGTTTCTTGAATTTCAAACAATATTCAGTTACAAGAAATCCGCGGATTCACATGTCTCGCCTGACGGGGGCGAGACTTAAGTATAAAAGATAAATGATGCTTAAATGAAAGTTTGTAAACATTTTAATAACTAAACACAATGGAGTTTACCGTTTGCTGAGATGGCATTTATGTACATTTAAAAACAAAATGTCAATCTACAAAAAAATAAATAAAAAAATGAAATCATCAGCTCCAAAAAGTAGGTAAAGGTCATAGATGAAAACCATGCGTCAAAATAGGCACTATCCAAGACACAACTATGTCAACATAGAATGTCTTCTTTTTTTCCTTTTTTTTTTTACATCTTTAGTTAACAAATGTTATGGGTAATTGATATTTATGTTGTTTTTTTTAGTTTCTGTCAGGAAACCCGTTTAATTCCCCGTCATAGGTGTGTGGGAGTCGGGGAACCATCCCCCAGTCACACCGTACAATAAACATGTATTCAATATGTACATACACAATTCAGAATATTAACATGTAGAACTAATATTACGGCGCTATTTCGTTTTTAACTTAAATACATTGCTTGATTAAATCATAATGCAAGTGGTAAGTTAACAACTCCAATTTATTTTCCAAATTCTATATACCATGCTTATGTTAATACCATCCTCTTGACGAAATGAAATTCAAGAAGAGAATTAGCATGTCATTCATTAATCGTTTTTAAAACATAGAATGTGCATAATGTGAAAAATCTTTAGTCATTGTGGGTCATTGGATATTATATATCATGCTTATGCCAGTACCATCCTCTTGACGAAACGAAATTCCAGAAGAAAAAGTAGCATGCCAATCCTTAATTTTTTCTAAACCATCAAATGTTCATATTTTGAACAATCTTTAGTCATTAAACACTGAAAGTAAAAAAATATTTACAAGAATATATCTGCTACGAAGCCTGACAGTGCTATTATAATAACTGTTTTATATAATATAATTAATTGCTTTGAGTTATCACGCTTCATGTTTTGCCATATAAAAATATCTTTTATTGATTGCTTTATGTGTAGCAGTAGGAAGTCAGAACTAGGAGATTTATTCTCGAACTTGTGAATGTTCCTAAATTTCCATATTTGCCATTTGGCTTCATAATTTATGGTATTGACAATATTATATTTGAATGGAATTTGATAAAAACCAAGAACCACGTTTTTGAATTTTATGATTTCTTAATCAAGATCCAGTAATTCAAATATATCTTGGAAAATAGATTCTATATAATTCCATACTTGTTTAATTATGTCACATTTAAAAAATAAGCGGATGAGCGTTTCTCTTTCCCTTTTGCATATATTACATAATCCATTAGATAAATTCATAATGTTAAGATCATGGTCTGTAAATATTGTGTTGTGTAAAGATTTCCATTGAAATTGTTTAGCTTTCCTGGATGCAAAGAGTAGTGGATATTCATCCAGACAATTTTCCATTGTGTTTGACTTAGTGCTAATGTTTGCTCCCAGTTGATTTCCGTTTTTAGTTTTGAGTCTGCTTTTGAATTTAATACCTTTTTTATCTGTTTATTGTTTAGTTGGCCTGGTAATATTATTCTATTTTTATAATTTAAGACGTGTCTTTTTAATATTCAATGCTGACTGCTTTCCTGGGGAGAATTCTTCTGATATCATAGCATTTAGGTATTTACTTGGTATTGCTTTCCTAATTTGAGCCCATTCCGATATCCAGTTATGTCGGAACTTGAGTTTTCGAAAAAGATCTTGTTCTTGAATAAAATAGTTTCTTTGTTCATCCCAAATATCTTTCTTTAAGAGATTGTATATCGCTCTTTAAAAAGGCTTTAAAGAATAGTGGTTTGTTATTAAAGGTGACTTCAGGATTTCCAAACAGTCGGAGACTGCGAACTTGATCTAAGGTATTTGGTGTTTCGAATTTCCTAAATGATATCCACGCCGAAATAGCATTCCGATAAAACTCTGTTAATTGTTATTGATTTGTTAATCCTAAGATAGAAGAGCAGTTGCACTTTTAAACACGTGTTTGATTTTTAATTTATAAAATGAGTATAAATTCAGCGATACATACATTTTATGTGTATATTCTGGTTGATATTTTCTGGTCAATTTTCTTTTACCGATATATATACATTGACTTTGTATATGCCTTGACTTTGGTAAAAGTTTACTTCGAAGCTGTTTTTGTTTTGAACTTGGGGTTGTTCCAAAATTTCTTGATTTTAGTATGAATAGATGCAATATTAATATATGTATCACTTTTTATTGAAAAATGGTTTTGGTCAGTGAAGTGAGAACTTCACTGTTTTGGCATACAGCTCTAAGATGTTTATGACGTATGTTGTAAAATTAAATTTAGATTGATCTGTGTCCTAAGTTTTATAGATATACCATGCAAGTACTTAGCAAGACTTTAGCAAGAATGTATTAACCATTAATTCGCCGGATAAATTAGACAATGAGAAAAATCAAAACAAACATTAGTTACAGAATCATGACCCTTGATTTTGTGTTCATTGATATGTCTTTTGCCTGTCTTGCGAGTTCTAATATGTGTAATAGTTTGGTGCCTTGATACTTTGTTTAAATATCCACTATAGTAACCTATACCCATCTGTCCAGACCCACCAAATCATTAACTCTGACTCTGACCCAGGCCTGCCAAAACTTTTTAACACAAAATCCTGAGATTTTTAAAATGTAAGATTAAAATCGCGCGAAGAACTGTTGTCGTCATAAACTTCCCATCAGTACTTCTTTTAAACTAGAACACCTACATGTCGAGCCCTATTATAAAGGTCCAGATATTTTATTTGACCAACACCAATGTCAATCCCAAAATATATTTAATTAATGTTATTAACAGTGGGGATGCATGTCGTAGTGGAGACCGGACGTAATCTATATTTCGTCGAAATTAGGTCAAAGCGACCTGAAATTTTGCGCATGACGTTAGATGCAAATATAGAACATTCGGGTTAAGTTTGGTGAAAATCTTTCGAGAAAAAAGCAAGATACGCATGTCGTAGTAGAGACCGAACATGATCAACATTCTGGTAAAGTTTGGTGAAAACCTTGTGAGAAAAAAGCAAAATACGTATGTCAGAGCAGAGACCGGATGTGGCCCATATTTCATTGAAAGTAGGTCATAGCGACCTGACATTTTGCATATGAAGTTAAATGCATATAAGGAACATTTTGGTGAAGTCTGATGAACATCCTGCATGAATGAAGCAAGATAAGCATGTAGTAGTGGAGACCGGACTTGACCTAAATTTGATCGAAAGTAGGTCACAGCGACCCGAAATTTTGCACATAATAAAAGATGTATATAAGGAACATTCTGCTAAAGTTTGGTAAAATCCTGCAAGAAAGAAGAAAGATACGCATGTCGTAGTAGAGACTGGACATGTTCTACATTTCGTCGAAAGGGGGTCACAACCACCCGAAATTTTGCACATGGTGTAAGATGCACATAAGGAATATTCTGGTGAAGCTGGATGACAATTCTGCAAGAAAGAAACAAGATACCTATGTCGTAGCAGAGAACAGACATGACCTAGACATGACCTATATTTCGTCGAAAAAAGATCACAACGACCCGAAATGTTGCATATGATGTTAGATGTATATCAAAAAAACATTCTGAAGAAGTTAGGTGAAAATCAAGCAATATACGCCTGTCATAGCGGAGACCGGACGTGACTTATATTTCGTCGAAAATAGGTCGCAGCGACCAAACATTGTGCATGTAATGTTAGGTCCATATGATGAACATTTTGGTGGCGTTTGGTGAAAATCCTGAGGTAACAAAGAAGATAGTAAAAAATTGAAATCGGACGCTTGGACGAATATACTAACGGACGACCGAACGGACGGACGAACTGACACACATACACCTGGATGATATTTTGATCGCTAAGTCGAGATCCGTAAACAAGTTCAACAACAATTGATACCTTACTCATAACAAAAGTGATAAGAAATCATTTTTTCTATTATAAGTAACAGCGACCTTGACATTGAACCCAGTCGGCCCAAATGCAATCCCAACCTTTCTTTCCGTACTAGCTACCAACTCAGCACGTTTCGCCGCAGTACCTCACTCATAACGAAAGTTATTGAGCCGAAATTATTTTTCTATTTTTAGTAACAGCGACCTAAACCTTAATTCCAGTAGCCCCAAATGCAAAATCCACCTTCCTTTCCATATAAGCTACATACCCAGCAAGTTTCGTCACAATACACCACTCCTAACAAAAGTTACTGAGCGGAAATCATTTTTCTATTTTTAACAACAGTGACCTTGACCCCAGTGGCCCAAACGCAGTCCCAACCCTCCTTTCCAAATCAGCTACATACCCTGCAAGTAAGGTCACTTGCAATACCTCACTCCTAACACAAGTTATTGAGCAGAAACCATTTGTCAATTTTCAGTAACAGTGACCTTGACCTTAAAGACAGTGATCCCAATTACAAGTTTAGTCACAATCTCTCACTCCAAACAAAAGTTATTGAGCGGAAACCATGCATCTAATTTTAGTAACAGTGACCTTGATCTTGACCCCCGTGGCCTCAAATGCCACCCCAACCTTGCTTTCCATATAAACTACCTATCTCGCAAGTTTCATTGCAATACCTCATTCCTAACAAAAGTTATTGATCGGAAACCATGAGTTTGAACTAAGGTCCAAATATAGCATATTGCATATTTAAAAAATTCAAGGGCCATAACTCTGGTGTTATTAGTCCGATTTGGCTGATTTCCGAACTCTTCCGAGCTATCGTTGATATCAAAAATCTGTTAAGGTTTGAAAAAGATCTGATGAAAAATGAAGGCCTATCGTGTTAAAAAGGCAACTTTTAGCATATTTCAGGAAACTACGGCCCATAACTCCGGCGTAAATGTCGGACCTGGCTAGTTTTCGAACTCGTCCGAGCTTTTACTGATATCAAAAATCTGGTAAAGTTTGAAAAAGATTGTTCTATTAAAACCGCAATGACATCATAGGCCCGCACTTTACCACAAACTAAACAAGAGCACCGCCAACGGTGCAGACTCTCGACCTTGGTGAAATTACAATTGATAAACATTGTTTCTATCAATTACATACAAGCTTTAACCAAGATTTCTAACTATAAAAGGAGCCATAATGTTGTTATAATAAAAACATGGGCTATACAAATGCCAAATACATGTGTGAAGTTTCAATCCATTATGTAAAGTACTTTTGGATATGTAAGCGTACATACAAACTTTAACCAAATTTTCAAAGAATAAAAGAGGCCATACTTTTGTTAAAATAAAAGCAAGAGTTATAGAACCTGGCTCTGTGGTGTTGTCGAATGATACTGAATACATGTGTGAAGTTTTAATCCATTATGTAAAGTACTTTGCGAGATACAAATTTACATACAAACTTTAACCAAATTTCTTTTAATAATTACAAAAGGGGCCATATTTCTGTTTAAATAGATGCAAGAGTTAAAGCGTTTTTTACTAACGGCAGTTTGGGCATACTTGCCGTGAAGTTTGTGAATCGCTTATTTTTCTATTAAATACTGTTTTCGACCGGTATGGAACATAGACAAATTGTTGGTATCCATATGGGTACGAACTGTGCACCACTTGTCGCAGATTTGTTTTTATATTGCTACGAATGAGGTTTCATTTTGAGTCTTTCACCAGATACCCAGGCAGATGTTATTGAAGCCTTTAATGACACCTCTCGGTACCTTGATGATATGTGGAACATTGACAACCCTTTCTTTCCTACCATAGTTAATAATATATATCCTAAAGAACTTCAACTTAACAAAGCTTATATTTCTGATAATAACGCTTCTTTTTTCGATTTAAATCTCTCTGTTGAAAATGGTGAAATAATTAGGAAAATATAAAGATAGATGATTTTAATTTTGATATTATTTATTATCTCCATTTAGATGGGGATGTTCCCCGAGCAACTTTTTATGGGGTCTATGTGTCTGAACTTATTTGTTTTTCTAGAGCTTGTACTCGAGTTGAGGACTTTAATATTCATAATCTTTGTATAACTAAAAAGCTACTCCATCAGGGCTACCGTTACCATAAACTTCGTAAAACCTTTGCAAAATTTTATTATCATAACCCTGACCTTCTTTCAAAATATAAAAGTAGTTTAAGAACTCTTCTGCGACAAGGACTATCACAACCTGACTTCTATGGTGATGTGTTTTACAAACTACTTCGTAAGATCCTTGGTCATGATCACTTCCATACTATCTTTGTTAAACTTGTTAAAAGGTTTATCAAAAGAGGTTATGACCCTATAATGTTGAACGCACAGCATGCTTGGTGGTGGACCCATTTACAGTTCACCACTATGCTTTCCTCTTTAATTTCTCTTTGCTGTGGACTCTATGATGATAAAGCCCAAAAGGACGGTGACGTTTGATGTTTGTCTGTAGTCTTGTCTATTCTTTATTAACATTGCCTTTCATTTATGTCATTTTGAGTGTTTTTGGGTTTACTATGTTCTGTGACAGCTGCATTTCTTGTTCGACCTTATCTACTTATTTTTATAGAACCTGGCTCTGTGGTGTTGTGTTATGATGCCCAATGCATGTGTGAAGTTTTAATATATTATATTATTCTCTTTGCGAGATACAAACTGGCATGACACACTTTAACCAAGTTTTCTAAGTATGAAAGGGGCCATAATTCTTTCAAAATAAAAGCAGGAGTTACGTCACTTGACTCTGTGGTGTCATCTAATGATGCTGAATATGTGTGAAGTTTCAATCCATTGTGTTAGATGGTTTGGGAGATACAAACTTACATACAAACTCTAACCAAGTTTTCTAAGTACGAAAAGGGCCGTAATTCAGTCAAAATAAAAGCAAGAGTTATATCACCTGACTCTGTGGTGTCAGCTAATAATGCTGAATGCATGTGTAAAGTTTCAATCAAGTATGTAATGTGGTTTGGGAGATACAAGCTTACATACAAACTTTAACCGGGGACGCAGACGACGACGACAACGACGACGACGGTCAAATGATGACAATAACTCTTTTTTTCTTTGGAAAAAATCAGCAAATTAATGTCGGTGAACAGAACAATACATGTAACACAACACAGTGGCAATGACAGTGTTACCGGCTTGGAACGGTCAGTAGACAATACCGCCTACTGGTTAGCTTATATGTTTTGCTGCCTTGTTGGTTAGAGAATAGTTCAAGGCGGGGATTTCTTTATTACTGTCCCGTTTTACTGGGATGACAGGTAGGGTAAGTGTGAGGTTTGGTGCACCCTAGAACCTGGTTTAAATCCCCCAGCGGCCTTTTTTGCCACTGACCGTTCCAAGGCGGTAGCCCTATTGCCAACCCTTTTGTGTTTGTGATGACTAATTTGGCATTTTTTTATCTTTAAATTTGTTCTTTGTTTCTGTGTGTGTTTGTGGTTGACTGTCGTTGAATGCTACTTTTCCTATTCGATTTGTATTTCCATATTTAGTCAAAAAAATGTCCTAGTCAATCATCTTAAATTTCATCTCCTAGTTCAAAAAACATTTCAATTTCAAACAGATATGAGCCGCGGCATGCGAAACCCACACTTTGGTGGTAAAAGTCTACAATAAATCATAGGAGATAAGATAGATTATGTTGAAAAATCAAACTTTCGTCACCTAAAAGTAAAATGTCGGCATGAATAATTACTGAATCGACTGTTTAGCGGCTGATCAACACAGTATCTTATTTAGAGTATTCCCAGAAAGGGAGGGATGGATGGGTGGGTTAGGGACGATGCGAGGGTACATAGATAGGAATACGGAAACCGTCCTCTAATCTCACCTTTAACGTCTGAGGCAGATTAATTGTGCGATGACCGGACAGGCTAGGCTGTAGACCCTATAATGACGTCTGCCTAAAACCTAAAAGGACGGTGGCGTTTGATGTTTGTCTGCAATCTTGTCTTGTCGTGCCCTCAATGGTTTATTCCCTTGTGTTGCTCTGGCTTCTGTCAAGTCATTGAGTACCTTCTTTGCGGCTTTCTAGGCTATTGTTGTTGTTTTTTGTATTTATATATACACGAGCATCTTAGTGTTTTACTTATATTGCCTATTAATGCTGCCTTGTTGGTTAGAGAATAGTTCATGGCGGGGACTGTCCCGTTTTTTTTTGGGATGACAGTAGGGTACGTGTTAGGTTTGGTGCACCCTAGAACCTGGTTTAAACCCCCAACCGTTCCAAGGCGGTAGTCCTATTTGCAGTTTCTTTTGTGTTTATGACGTCATATGCCGTTATTCTTTGTTAACATTTCCATTCATGTTTGTGATTTTGCGTGGTTTTGGGCTTATTTTGTTCTGTGGAAGCTGTATTTCCTGTCCGACTTTTATACTATTTTCATTAGATGGGACGGGCCGGATTACGTCCGTGTCCGACGGACGATGCTAATGAATTGAATGTCTTGCCCATTGGATCACCAGCGATACTAGTGGTAACGGCGATGCTCGAACCCGCG
The DNA here is from genome assembly GCA_037043455.1 of Cyrtodaria siliqua. Classification (NCBI taxonomy): domain Eukaryota; kingdom Metazoa; phylum Mollusca; class Bivalvia; order Adapedonta; family Hiatellidae; genus Cyrtodaria; species Cyrtodaria siliqua. The sequence continues at coordinate 163,077 of JAWPHD010004055.1, forward strand.
ATCAATAGTATCTTCAAAGTATACTGTGTTATCTACTGAGCCTACATGACTCCGAAAAATTACTGAATGTCAATCGGTCGTAATTCATGTCTTTTTGCAACACACATTGTTTGTGTTTGTCCGCAATTATAAAGTAAACAACGTGACAACTAAATGTGGTAACAGATAAGGAAATGACCGTAATAGTGAATCCTGTGTTAGGTCGCATGGCGTCAGTTTTATCCTAGCCAAAAGAGGATCTATATTATCTATAAGTGCATTCAGTGAAAGTTCTACTTTGCAATCTTCTTTGGCCAAGATGGTTGGTTGATTGGTTGATTGGTTAGTTGGATGAATGGATGGATGGATTATTGAAAGAATGAACAAATAAATGAATGAATGAATTGAATGAATGAATGAATGAATGAATGAATGAATGAATGAATTAACGGACGAACGAACGAACGAACGATTTAAACCTCGGCAGTTCCATTGGATTTAGACAGAACTAAGGTGGAAGTACTGGTTGCCAGGATTTTGACTATGAGGTCCTATGGTTGTGCATGTCGAGATAATCATCAGTGTCGTCAGGTCTGCAAAGGTGTTATTGAACGAATTGGGTCGTCATGTCCTTTCTGTCCTCTCCTTAATACTGGGTGATTTTTGATATGTGGAGTTTGACGAGCTCTCTGCATTACCAGTGATCGCCTGGTTTGGTCGGCTCTGATTAGCAGCAGAGTCCGCCGGTTTCTTAGGTGAAACTTAAGATGTAGTATGGATTTTAGCATTATTATTGCTGCACACTACACGCTTACTAGGCACTGGTTTACCGGTAGAAAGTGATGCAGATGTAATTGGAGGGGACATTTGTGAACTTTGTGAAGTTGAAGGAGTTACTGTTTTCATTAATGTTGGACTTCTTTGTATTGTGTAGTAGTATATGTACATGCGATGTGGTGAGGTTGTGATTAATAATGCATATGTATTGGTAGTCTGTGCAATTTTGTATTTGTCTTCTGATAATTTCCTGGCTTCAGGTAATCCGATGTTTTTAGTATATACTGAAAGGAAAAAGAAACGAATAATGGGTATTTCCGCTATATATTGTATGTTTAATATGCTACTGCTAATCGAATGGTACAGGGCGACATTAGGCCTGTCCTCTCGGAAAGAAGGTTTAAACAGCACCGAACACAACAATGGTTACCCCTTTAAAGTTTCATTATCGACAGAATGCGCATTTGGCTCAAGCAGGTAAGCACACTTAGGCTTTAAATGTTGCAAACTATTAACATTAAACATAATACTGAAATGGCTTGACTTTTTCAAGCGAAACTTCAACATGTATGCATTTCGTGTAACAAGGTATACTTTGATTAAAAGGTCTACTACATGGCAGAGTTGTTCTTTCTGTTATTAGCTGTAGCCCTTTTTTGTACAAAACACTCTGAGATATATTTGGAATAATTACATGAAATTAGGTGCGTATAATAGTGTAGTATAGGCAATTTTGTGAGTATGCGTTTCTTTTCCTTTCAGTATATTTCAGTTTAAGTATGTCCTTTTCCTTTTTCCCAGGTTGGGTACTCTTTGGATTTTGCTTAGTGTGCTTCGACGCAATTAATACACATGGGAGGGCTGCGACAATCTCTTCTGCTCGGTGTTTATTTTCAAAATCGCAACAGCTGACACAACGTTCTTCTTGTGTGCATTTGTCTTCATGATATCCAAACCTCTGACAATTGAAATATCGCACTGTGGTGGAAAGGTGGGGACGATTATATTTGTTTGGATCTCTTTTTGTGTGTTTCTATATACCAAAATTCTACTGCTGCAGTAACTTGCTGAGCTTTAAATTCTTCCAGTATATCTTCCCGAGAGATGTTTTCAAGTAGGTATGTGGTGTTGGTTGGTTGGTTGGTTGAATGGTGTTATATGTCATCGTCAGCACATTTTAGGCTATATATGACGGTCTATTATTGTGGTAAGAATCAGTACGAATCGACGCAGAGTTTAAAATCTCGTCTCCCACCGCTGAAGCCCGGCTTGTGACAAAGTGTCGATTCTCACGGATGCGGGAGGTATACAGTACTGGTTCTACCCAGAAAAAAATGGGTGGTCTGCATCCACCACTAAATATCGACTGTCGATTTTAATTTTAGGTGACGAATTTTTTACCATATATTTTTAATCTCCTATGTTTTCTAATATTTAGACTTTCATCACGAAAGTGTGGGTTTCGCCGGCCGCGGCTCATATCTGTTTGAAACTGAACATGTGTTTGAACTAGGAAATGAAACTGAATTAATATATTTCACTGGGATTATTTATTTAATAAAATATATTTCTACCCATTTACGATGATGGCTCAGTATCTAGCATGTTCGATTCTGAATGTGGAGATCACAGAATACAGAGGTTCGAACCTCACTAGGTAACTTCGAGTGTCCTTAGGCGAGACACTTCCCCTAGACTCGCCTGTATAATGGGAAAGCAAACCGGGAGGTCCCGTCCCGTCAATCGGAGTCTTCTTCCGAGCAATAATGAACTATTGATAAGAGTACGGCACGTTTTTTCCTTTAGGAAAAAAGGCCAAATATACTAAAGGTAGAAAGAAACGCAACTCGGGAATTGCCGCCGTATAATTTATATACAGCAAACTTAATGCCCCGTAATATTCCAGAAAAATCACAATATGTTTTGTAAAAACAGGGTTGCAGCCACAGGCATTCATTACGAAGAACAGATAGCGTTATAGTACGTGGATATTTCTATATTATCGTAATGAATGCCTGCGGTTGCAGCCAGTTAGATTAAGGACGAACCTGTTCTTTTGAAGATTTTTTTAAAATAAAAGCACACTTTGTAACACGAAATTTTGAAACGTTGACGTTCCCCTCTGACATTTAAGCCACTTCAGTACTGTTTTAATGTACATTGATTGCAAAATGTGTTTGCTAACCTGCTCGAACCAAACGCGTATTCTATCACTAATGAAACCTTGAAGGGATAACAGTTGGTGTGTTAGGTGTTGTTTTAGTACTTTTTCGAAAGGAAAGGTGTACCATTCAATAGAAGCATATTATATATACAATATGTAGTGGAGATTCCCGAGTTGCGTTTAATAATCAACGAGCTTCCAGTCTACAGATGTTTGGTCGCCTGACACCAGTCATCTTTTTTATCAATGCCATTACTGTACCAGCGCTCTAACCAGAGACACTGGGTTCGAATCCCGGTTGAGGAACAATTTCTGGTGGGTGTGTATATAACCGAATACAGGTAAATGGTGAATAATCGAGGCATAACCGTATGCCCTCGATATCACCACAATACAAATTGGTAAAATAGACCAAATTATGGTCATTTTAGAAATATTTGGTCACCCGGTCTGCTTCTGATTTCTTTTTCTAGTTGGCATAGAATACAGCAGATGATAAACATGGTAAGTCTTAACATTTTCGAAGTTGGTTGTGGAAGTCTCGTGGCAGTACACCTGTGTAATTGATGTCCCGGAAACACGCATAAAGTGCATGGAGATATAACTGAAGTGGCAGTAGTGTGAGACTGATAACCCTCTGTATGTAGATTCACTACCGTACGCTAACTCAATCTGGGCAGAAATGGTTGGTTGAACAACCCTTCACGTTGGTTGCAGTTTTGATTGGTGTGACATTAACAGATTCTATGAGACTTTAAAATATGTTTACCGTATTTTCAAGGTGATATTGGTTAATTATCCCTTAATTTCTTACCTTAATTTCTTACTTTAACTTGTGTAAAGTAGTAAGTCACTTCAACAAGTGTAATTGAGGCATTTGCGACGCCAACAATCAACGTATGTACTGTGTTGGTATTGTTACCCGGTGGCCCGTTTAGCTCAGTTGGTAGAACACTTGCCCTGTAAACGAGAGGTCCTGATTTTGAGTCCTGTACCGGCCGCACGTTTTATCCCTTGCCTCGGCAGGCGGAAGGGGGACATAGTAATGCCATCCGTCCGTACGACCTCCGCAGGCAGAAGGGGGACATAGCAATTCCGTCCATCCGTACGGCCGTCCTTGTCATTTCGAGAGTTCGTTAAATCTCTGCTAACGGGTCTGATATAAGGAAACTTGTGCTCCTATTTTAAAATCTCAGCTGTCGATCCTGCTATTTGGAAATCTTAAATATGCCAACGGGCTTGATATATTAAAATAATTGCCTCCTATTGGGTCGATCTATCAGGTGAAATTTAGAAAGATGTACTTCCAATTGTGTTCCTTCCAAAGAATCTGCCTTATCAATATTTATTAATATTCGCACAAGCGTTCGTTTAGTGCTGTGTGGCGGCTGTAAAACGTCTCCCCGTGCTACGAACCCGTAAATTTATTTTTACTGGTCCTTTTGGGACCAATGAGCCGAATATATGCGACTTATAATAGAATACCGCTTAAGCTGGTGCTAGGGAACGTGAGAGGTGCTTCATGTTGGTTTACCTCACGTGAAGAGACTCAATAAAACCGAGTCTGCTACTTTATTCTCTTGTTTTTGTTTGTTGCTTCCAAATGATCTCCCTTATCAGTATTTATTTCCACTGAATATACTGATAACGTACGAGTATATACTGTAGATCTGCTAATAATGTATATATTGCACTGAGATATATCTGACGTCATGTGACATAACACACGTTTTGTCTATTTCTAGCATGTTTGTCCCTGTAATACATCTCGGACGAAACAATAGGTGTCAGTCTACGTTTTTTACATTATAATGCTATGAAAACAAGTGGCCTAGATGATAATAAATAAAATCTACATAAACAACCATTTACAACCACATTTTGGACAGTGTCCTTGTCGCAATCTCGTACATGTACATTGCAGAGTTTTCTGTAAGTTACTGGATTATTTTCAGGTCAATGAATACAATTTGAGAAACTTTTGGCTTTATCTTAAAGGGAATGAAGCGACACAGCCAAACATTTTTATTATTGAGAATTCTCAAAAACTTGAATATATCAAAATCGGATGATAAACAAAGAAGATATGATCATTTGAAGTTTCTGTTGAAACGAATATGGAAGCGGCCATTTTGAGAGGGTTCTAAATAACTTTATATGGAATATTTATAAATATGAAAATTTACTGATTTATAGGGTAAAGGAACTATAACGTCATAGTTTTAAAAATGGCGGCTCCCATATTCGTTTTAGAACAACCTTTAAATGGTCATATCTTTTTGTTTATCATCCGATTTTGATAATTCTTTCACCTTTTCCCAAGTTTTTCAGAACTCTCAATAATAGAGCTATTTGGCTGTGTCGCTGCATTCCCTTTATTATCTGACTAGTACAATGTCATGTTGATTTGAAGGAAAATGTATCGGTGCATGCCTCTGCAAAACATGTTGCATTCTTTACTTAATTTACAGTACGTAATGATGGACTGTTTACTTTTTGTATATATCATATGTAGACTGACTTCTTATCTCTTAGTTTTGAGTGAATCATATGATTTTCCTGTAGTAACACGTTTACTGAATGTCGTTACATGTATTGTGTATCCTGTCGTAACAAGGCTGTCCTTGTATTTCGTTTCGATAACAGCTAGCTAAATAGTTCAAAAGTTATTTTACCATATGCTTGCATATTTACACAGCATCATATTCGATTGAATTCATTCTCATGTTACCATATGCGTGCACATTTACACACCAACAAATTCGATCGTATTCATTCGCATTTGTAAAATGATTATTCTTTAATTAGTTTTCTTTATAACATAAAACATGACTGGAATTCCGTGTCTTACCCTCAAAACAAAACAAATACTATATATAAAGTTAACATGGTTGGTTTACACAATGTGTGTAGTCACATGTGAAATGATTTTTACATGGGTTCATATTTATCAGTTTTTATTTTGAGGGTAGGGCATCAAACTAATAATGGTACGTGCATAGCTTATACGCTTCAAGTTAAGCATTTCAAGGCAAATCATTTCTACGTTTATATAGTGCTACAGTTTATAAAAACCCAAGCGCTTTCACGAAAAGAACAAATACGAAACAAAAAAACAACAAAATGCACGGCAGTTAAACAAAACTCTTTAAAAAAACAGCTTATCGTTTGGCAGTGTTGCAGGGACTGGTTACTTTGAATAGACACTCTGGAGCCAATTGTGATACTAATAAAAGAACATATCTGGTTGGATGAGGGTAAAACTGTACGCTGACATTTGGTTATAAAGAGAGTGTGAAGATGTGATAAAGATAACACAAACCTTACCTCAAACCCTAAAACCTAAAATCGATACTGCAGGATAAAGTAAACTAATAAAAACAATGAATAAGGCTACAAAAATAAAATAAAATAAATGATATATTTAGATCAATGGTAGTAACAAAATTACTAATAATAGACCATTGCTGGTTGGATAAAGGTAAAATTGCACGCTGACGTTTATGATTAGTTATAAAGAGAGAGTGTGTGATTGAATAACCCTACCTCAATACCTAAGACATAGAATCGATACTGCAGGATATAGTAAAAACAACTCCAAAGCTAATTAAAACTATGAATATGGCTAAAAAAATAATTGGAGAAAATTGGATCAAGGGAAGTAATAGAAAACAGAGCATGTGTGTACACATTTATATATTCTCTAAGATGTATCTAATTCCCTTTGTTGATTCCTACTGGATGTTTTGTGTTTAAGCGTCTAATCCAATACGTTTCACGCAATTTACGTTGTTAAAGCTATGCTTTCAATCAGCACATATACATTATTGTATGACCTGAACAGCTGGAATGGGGTTGAATAGACGATTTTAGCATAATTTTGCCATTATTTGGCTGGGCCCAGTTTTATTAAACAACTTCCGACAATTTTGATCGTAAGTTAATTTCTTAAATTCTTTACTTTGATTTACAATCACAAATGAACTCGATTTCATTTCATTTCTTATATATTTGTTATTTTTGCACATATGCACACATATTTGTCTACATTGAATGCTCATGTGCAAACATGTGAACAGTTTTAAAATTTGAGACTTATCGTAAGATGTTTAATAAAACAGGGCCCAGGTTAGTGCCTTTAATTTATGAGTTGTGAAGCATTGGTGGAGAATGATAATAGTTTGGGTACAACTCGTATAAGAGATCAACGTTATGCCAATAGATAGACACTTTTAAGGGAATGAGTCAGGATGTATAAATGATACTGTTATGATTAAATTCATCTCGTGAAACTACTTAAATATCGAATGCAATAAAGATATGTTTTGAATTTGCCACAACTATAACTCCATACAAATGCATGAGGAACATTTTGATTGATTGAATTGATTGAATTGGATTTTATAGTCGCACCAACAGCTAAGGTCATATGGCGACTTTCCAGCTTCCATTGGTGGAGGAAGACCCCAGGGGAACATTTTGAAATTAAATACAAGTACACAAGAAAATCAACTACACTCAATATATAATGTACATAGCAAAATCAAAATACTATCAATGTATAAGACACACGTTTGAAGATTAAATCATGTTTAAAATGAACACAAACTGTAGAGTACACGATCGTTGATGCATATCTATACTAATAATGTGTATATACTATGTAACTGTATATACTATATGCAACTATGTAACGTACAATACTATACATACCCATCCCATACCATTGCGTAAGAATATTATCTCCCAAACCAAAACAAAATAACAGCAACAATGTCCGTAATATAGGTTCAGAAGAGTTGTCGTCCTTTCAGAAATATGCGAATTGTTGACATTAAATGGACACATGGTAATCTTGAAGTATTATCACGAATACAATTAGCATCTCGATTTATTAACCCCGCACCGCTATGACTTTAAACCTGCTTGCATATAATTAAATAAAAGTTTGAGGTTTGAAGTTTCATTTTTTCTTCCTTATTTGACCGTATCTTTAATATATTATTGTTGTAATACAATCAACAGCGCAAAAAAAAAATGCTTTGAAATATTCTTATAATTAATATTAATGATCGAACACATACATGTTATGTAGAACAACTAGTGGGACGCCGCAAGTTTTAAAACAGTCAAGATTGCAGAGACCCCTGAAATTTTTTGAAAAACTGGGGTATTCATTCCCAAATGTACATTTTGGAATGCACTTTGAATGCCGACTATAGCATAATATCTTCACACATTCTCTGACAGAGAATACTGTTCTACAGAATACGACTTCTTGAAATTCCAAATGTCCATATTCTGCTCTTAAACAATCGTGACTTAATGTAAATTGAAGGTAACCCGCAGATAAATGTTATGTTTATGTATTTTAGAAAACACAAATTACACATGGGAAACTTGATTTAGTTCAATATGCTACAAATCTAGTTTCTCCTTCTCTCATCCAATCTTTATCAATCGTGAGCATATTGTTGATATTAATAAAAGCTCGGACAAGTTCGAAAGCCAGCTGTATCGAATAAGCAAAACCATAGTTATTGCCCTTGAGTTATTGACATCTGCTATAGTTTGCTGCATTAGCAGTCTTACACCTTTTTAGCTCACCTGAGCCGAAGGCTTAAAGGTGAGCTATTGGGATCACTCTTCGTCCGTCGTCGTCGTCCGTCGTCCGTCGTTAACTTTTGCTTCAAATAACTTCTCCTCAGAAACCGCTTGACCAATTTTGACCAAACTTCATGTGGATGATCATTAGATGAATGCTTTTTAGATTTGTTAAAATTAGGCCAGCACGATAGCCAAGATGGCCGCCATTATTATATATAATTGAAACCTTAAAAAATCTTCTTCTCAAGAACCGCTAGACAGATTTCGACAGTTTTTCTTTTAAAATGATCGCTAACGTCTAGCCTATCAGGTTTGTTCAAATGAAGTCCCCGGGGTCAAAAATGGCCATGCCCCAGGGGTCCAAAATTTGTATATTGAGATTTTGCATGTTTTTCATATAGATATATAGGACAAAACTTTAAAAAATCTTATTCTCTAAAACCACAAGGCGCAGAAGTCTCATATGTTACATGTAGCATCAACTTATGGTCCTCTACTAAGATTGTTCAAATGGTAACCCTAGGGTCAAACTTTTCCCCGCTCCGGGAGTCACAGTTTTACATAGAATTATATAGGATTTTTTTTTAAAAATCTTCTTCTCGGAAACTGCAAGAGCCAGAGGTTTAATATTTTGCATTTACTATAAGTTTATGGTCCTTTACCAAGTTTATTCAAATGGTGACCCAGGGGTCACATTTGGCCCCACCCCGGGAGTCACAGTTTTACATAGGCTTGTATAGGGAAAAACTGGAATAAAATCTTCTTCTCTGGAACCACATGGCACGGAACTCTCATGTATTACATGTAGCATCAGCTTATGGTCCTCTACTTAGTTTGTTCAAATGGTGAACCTGGTGTCAAAGTTGTCCCCGCCCAGGGGGCCACAGTTTTACATAGACTTGTATAGGATTTTTTTAAAAAAAATCTTCTTCTCGGAAACTGCAAGAGCAAGAGGTTTGATATTTTGCATTTACTATAAGCTTATGGTCCTTTACAAAGCTTGTTCAAATGGTGACCCTGGGGTCATATTTGGCCCCGCCCCAAGGGTCACATGTTTTACATAGACATGTATAGGGAAAAATTAAAAAGATCTTCATCTCTGAAACTCCAAGAATAAGAGGTTTAATATTTTGTTCCTCTACCAAGTTTGTTCAAATGGTGACCCAGGGGTCACATTTAGCCCCGCCCCGCGGGTCATAGTTTTACATAGGCTTGTATAGGGAAAAACTGATAAAATCTTCTCTGGAACCACATGGCACTGAGCTCTCATGAATTACATGTAGCATCAGCTTATGGTTCTCTACTTAGTTTGTTCAAATGGTGACCCTGGGGTCAAATTTGTCTCCTCCCCAGGGTCACAGTTTTACATTGATATGTATAGGGAAAAACTTAAAAAATCTTCTCTGAAACTGCAAGAGCCAGATGTTTAATATTTTGCTTTTGCTATAAGCTCATGGTCCTCTTCCAATTTTGTTCAAATGGTAACCCAGGGGTCACATTTACCCCGCCCCGGGGGTAACAGTTTTACATAGGCTTGTATAGGGAAAAACTGAAAAAAATCTTTTTCTCTGGAACTGCAAGAGCCAGAGGTTTATTATTTTGCATTTGCTATAAGCTTATGGTCCTCTACCAAGTTTGTTCAAATGGTGACACTGGTGTCAAACTTGGCCGCACCCCGGGGGTCACAGTTTTATATAAACTTATATATATATAGGAAAAAAACAATCTTCTCTGAAACTGCAAGAGCTAGAGGTTTAATATTTTGCATTTACTATTAGATTATGGTCCTCTACCAAGTTTGTTCAAATGATGACCCAGGGGTAAACTTTGACCCCACTCCGTGGGTCACAGTTTTACAAAGACTTATATAGGAAACACATTAGAAGTCTTCTTCTCTGGAACTACAAGAGCCAGAGGTTTAATATTTTGCATTTACCATTAGATTATGGTCCTTTACCAAGTTTGTTCAAATGGGACTCTGGGTTCACATTTGGTCCCGCCCCAGTGGTCACGTTTTACATAGACTTGTATAGGGAAAAACTGAAAAAATCTTCTTCTCTAAAACCACAAAGCACACAGCTCTCATATATTACATGTAGCCATGGGGTCACATTTGGCTTTGCCCAAGGTGTTATTCTCTAGCACCTTCATTTTATATTTGATATTTACCAAACTTTGTCAGTGTCTTAAACTGTCTACATCAATGTTGTTATACACAACAGAGCCCACATTTCTTGAACAACCTTAACCAAACTTGCACAGATTGTATATGACCATAAGATTTCGAAGAAGTTTGATAATGTGCCAGTACTCAGGTGATCGCTTTAGGGCCATCTTGGCCCTGGCCCTCTTTTTTTGGTTCAAATTAACTCAGGTGAGCGATATAGGGCCATCATGGCTCTCTTGTTTATAATGTCTTAACACATTTGACCAAACTTCACGTGGATGATCCTTTAATGAATGCTTTTTAGATTTATTAAAATTAGGTCAGCGCAACATATAAGATGGCCCCCATAACCATATATGGTCGAAACATTAAAAAATCTTCTTTTCTAGAACCGCTGTACAGATTTTGACAGTTTTCCTTTTAAAATGATCGCCAATGCCTAGACTATCAAAAGTCCTTAGGGTAAAAAATGAGCCTGCCCTGTGGTCCAAAGTTTGTATATTGAGATTTTTTGAATGTTTTTCATGAGCATATAGGAACAAAAATTAAAAAATCTGCTTCTCTGAAACCACAAGGCACAGAGCTCCCATGTATTACATGTATCATTAGCTTATGGTCCTCTATTAAGTTTGTTCAAATGGTGACGCTGGGTTCAATTTTGGTCCCACCCCGGGGATCACAGTTTTAAATAGACTTATATAGGATATTATTTTTAAAAGTCTTCTTCTCTGAAACTACAAGAGCCAGAGGTTTAATATTTTGCATTTACTATAAGCTTATGGTCCTTTACCAAGTTTGTTAAAATGGTGACCCTGGGATTACATTTAGCCCCGACGCAGGGCCACATGTTTTACATAGACTTGTATAGGGATTTTATTTAAAAATCTTTCTCTGAAACTGCAAGAGCCAAAGGTTTAATATTTTGCTAACAGCTTATGGTCCTCAACCGAGTTTGTTCAAATGGTGATCCTTCTACCGAGTTTGTTCAAATGGTGACCCTGGTGTCACATTTGGCCCCGCCCCAGGGTCACAAGTTTTATATAGATTTATATAGGGAAATACTTAAAACATCTTCTTCTCTGAAGCTATTAGTGCCAGAGGTTAATTATTTTGCATTACTATAGGCTAATGGTCCTCTATCAATCCTGTACAAATGGTGATCCTATGTCACATTTGGCCTCGCCCCAGAGGTCACATGATTTACAATGACTTACATAGGGACATTTTTTAAAAAATCTTCTTCTCAGAAAAAGCTTGGTCCATTTTGACCGAACTTCACATGGATGATCCTTAGGTGAATGTTTTTCAAATTTATTAAAATTAAGTAAACACGACATCCAAGATGGCCGCCATAGATATATCTTTAAATTACGTCTTGTACGCTGGGAATCTAAGACCGTGGGTTCAAATCCCACTGGAGTTTTTTTTATTCTTCATTTTTATTATTGTTACCTGTTTAGATGCATTTTATCTTTTGTTAATTTCTAAAGTTTGTATTTAAAGATTTTGCATGTTTTACATAGACTTATATAGGGAAAACTTAAAACATCTTATTTTAAATTGTTAGCATGGAGTTGTGGGTTAAAATTTTGGTTGAAGTTGTTCTTTTAAAAATGTATTGGAAGGGATTTAATGAGGAAACCCATTTTTAAGAGCCATTTTAGCTGTTATATTATCCATAGGTCCTCTTATTTTCTTGTTCTTTATTATTATTAATGATCGTTAACCCCTGGTCTATCAAGTTTGCTCCCTTGAAGTCCCTGAGGTCAAAGACGACTGCAACCCCTGGGTCCAAAGTTTGTATATAGAGATGTTGCATGTTTTTACATAGACTTACATAAAGAGACACTTGAAAACATCTTCAGTCAGCATTTGCGAGAGGATTGTTTTTATCATTGCAAAGATCCTCATGTGATCGATTTAGGGCAATCTTGGCCATCTTGTTTTACTCAGTTTCCATCAATGTGTAAGAAGATGTTTATCAACGAGATTAACATCATTACAACACTTAACTCTTAAACAAATAGTGGTATATGGGCCGTCCTGTGTCTTCTTTATCTCTTTATCACGTTGTCAATGATTGACACGTGGTGTTTTGACACAGTTCTCCTCTTTCAACAGTGATCATAAGATCGAGTTTACTTAAACGTGAAAATTCCAAACGTATGGTGTATGCATTAATATTAGATTCACACAAACAACATTGCATGTGACTGTTTATGTTTTAATAATCAGCGTACAATAGCACTCCAGAAAATGTCGTAGGACATGTCCCACCCAACTCGCCTCTCAGATCCGCATTGGTGGATTGGTAACTTTCTATCTAAACTGCGTCACCGGAAACCAATTGCATGAGCACAACATTACCGGCTTGTAGGTCTTGGTAACTGAATGAGCTTTCAGCACCGCCGCTGGCGAGATTCCTTCCATTCACTATGAGCCGTAGCCATGTTTTGCCACTGTTAAAGTGCACAAAGTTAAACAGGAGCAAGTAAGTTCCAGCGACGGTACATGTTAATTTTCCTGGAAATAGGAAAATCAATTAAATGAAGGTTTAGGTCCGGTTGACTCTGGAGGACACTGGAGGCGGGATATGGGCGGCGTTGGGGGAAGGGTTGGGGAGGCAGGCCCTCTTTTATTTATATGTTGAGGAAGGCGGAGAGTACGTTTGACCCCTCCCATGCCCAATAAATAAGTCTGAACAAAATGATCACACACTTTTCACAGAATGTTACGCTGAAAGAACGTATCTGATGCATGGATGACCGTAACATTGACCATAAATATGCGAATAATGGAACTATAAAGGACTTGTGTTTTCAGACAAATTTTAGACGTTGTCCACACACCACACACACTCGGTTGGATTGTACACCGAATAGTGCGAGAAATTATATAATCGTATCTTATGATGTCGTTTTACCCATGTTAAAACGTAATGACCTTTAGTCGTGCTAAAGTTTTAGATGATAGACCTATCTGTATGACGTGGTTTGCGGTTTTCTTGAAAAGTGTCATTGCTGCAATATAACACATAGATGATAAAATATATATAAATTTAAAAAACAACAACATGAAAAGCCACAATGCAAGTACTCAATGACTTGGCAGAAGCCAGAGCAACCAGTGAACACACCATTAAGGGTACGACAAGACAATTTTAAGACAAGCGTCAAACGCTACCGTCACTGAGGGTATCATAGGTTTCCACAATCTGACCGGTCATCGCACAATCAAAGAGGAAACGTATATACAACATGAACAATAACGGTCTGTTTTTTTCCAGTGAAATATGAGCACTTATAAGCTAAAGTTTACTTAAAATTTACAAATATGTTCTAAGCCTATTTCCTCCTGAATAAAAGGAATTATTTTCGTTCATACAGTTATTCCAAAAAAAAAATTAATATAATTATATACTTTTCAATATTTCAAAAAAGCGAGTCCAAACATGATAACACCCAATCTTTTTTAGAAAATTCAAATGTGTTACCTCAACTATTTGTGCTGGTGGTACGGGAACATATATATTTTCATGATTTTGTTTAAGACGCGACAAGAACAGGGTTAGGCACCTTTTACGGAAAAAGATCAGCCATTATCCATAACAATAACTGCTGATGAGGGTAGATAGAGTTTTGAGTAAACCTATTATTCGAAAAGTAACTTTCCTGACTTTTGCTACAGATATTACTTCTTACAGTTGTACATAGTGACATCGTTGTATAGATACTTTATTATAGTAGCCTTGGTACCTACTAGAATTCAGAGAAGTGGGGAAATGTAAAATTGTGCGAAGGACGCTAAAAATCAATTGGTAGAAATGGCGTCGAAGGCATAAACGAAACAGTATCCAGGGTTCAGGGTTCAGGTCAGTATCCAGGGTTCAGGACATATCTCAGACACACTGATAAAAATTACACATCTTTAGTTGCATGTTCCGATAATATTTTCTTTTCGGGTAATACAAACAAATCTATTAAAACATAATACACAAGTTATATGCAAAAGTCATCAATCTTTGAAACAAAAGAGCATCCCATAGTTGTATTAAAATTCTGATTTTTTTTTCAGTTTATTTAGCTTGTCTCTTAGGTGTGTGAATAACCATGCCACATTTCAAAATGGTGATGAAAAGATCTTTTTATTTATTAGTATCACCTTGTTTTCGCCAGTAATTTATTCAATATCTCAGTAAATTAAAAGAAACATCTCTTATCGTGTTTAAAGATGAGCTAAGTTCACGTTATATGTGACATATTACATGACAAAAAACAACATAACATGTCCCGAGCCTATCTTTATTTACGATTTGTACACAATTTGTACACGTGTTTGTCAAAATATAGGTCAAACCTGTGTGTTTGTTGTGGGCGTTTCCCTCGTTGTGTAACACGTTGTCATACCTGATGACTTGGGCGATCCCGATGTTATACTGATCAGATGACTATAGTGCCGTGAATACTACTCTCTGCTCTGGCACTGTATAGAATAAAAGAACAGACACAATATTTACATTTTGTATGTCCCATGACATTATCCAAAAAGTATTATTCATATCGATGGGAAGGGCCGTTACATTTGTGTTAGATTTTACGGCCTGACTATTTGCATCTTTAAAAAAACAACAACAAAAAACAATAATGTAAATAGTTTTTACCTTAACATTTATCTATATGATTGCATAAAGATGCAAATACTTTCTTTCATACATATATAACTTTCATACATATATAACTATAACGATATTCTAGTTTTGGATGACACTTGATTCAATGTTTACTAGCCTGTGCATATTTATTTGTTATCAACAAGAGATATAACTACAAACCTTATGATGATGGCAATTCAACTTTGCTTATGAAAAGCTTCCTGGTCACAGCTGTTCATTAAGTTGGTCAACAATATTTTTAAAAAAAAGATCCAAAATGAATGAAGAATGTTCAATTAAAGGTTTCAATCAAATGCATATTTAGGCATGAACAATGTCAACCATATAGTACATGCCAGTAATTCAACACTACTGACGTGTATATAATAACAGAGCGAATACTTATATGGCAGAAATTGTTCCCTTTATATCCGAAAGGTTTGGTACAATTTTACTCAAAGTGTTTTGTTTTTTGTTTCAAGTCCGATCAAATGAACGGTTTATCCGAATGTTTCACCATACCACATTTTTCCATTTACAATAAAAGTGCATGCTTTTCATGTAAGTATTGAAGGCACTTGTCAATTAAAGAAAATATACTGTTTTTACAATGGTGTACGTCAAAATATGATAACATGGCTTAATTAATTTAAAAATGATGCCTAGTGTGCTCTAGATGGATAAATGGACTATATGATATGGCCCAATTTACAAATATAGTTGCCAGTTATAATATGTTGACATAGAAAGTCCGTCAGTGTCATCATACTATAGCATTTCGATTATTTTGTGTAACTGCATGTCATTGAAATAATATCTTTTGTACAATGGTGTTCTTTGAAATTTGGATGATGTGATAACAAGGTTGATTTTATTCAAAAATGATGTCTCGTGTGCTGTAGATGTTTACATGGACTATTCTATGGACCATGCAATTTATTTCACGTAAAAAGCACACTCTGAGTAAAACTGAACGAATCAGAGAACAAGTTCTGCCTCGTAAGCATTCTTTATGATATGATGTTCACATCAATAGTGTTGAATTACTGCTCAAGCCTGAAATAGACATTTGGTTGAACATTTCACTTGACATACTCCATCCATGTTTTTTGAAATGCCTGACCAATGAGTCCTTAAATGAATTCCTTACTTTTAAGGTGGCATCGACAGCTTAGATGGCAGGTAAAGCTCCACCTAATCGCCCTGTTTTTATCTACAGCTGTGACTTTACCGAGATAGCTGGAAATAACAATATGCATACTTTATAAATGCCCAAGTGTAAAACTGAACTATTTTATTTGCTAAAGCTAATATTGACTATTTGTCCTGTGCTACTGTGGTTTCTCACGCAAACGTCTTCTTTACAATCAAAAAGTATCTTCTGCATTTTGACGGCTTGTTCCTGCAGTTTATCATTTTGCATCTTATTTTCCACATTAAGTTCGTTGAATATAACATCATTCCTGAGTATGATACGTTCTAGCTCCCTTGTGCGTTTTTCCAGATAGTCCAGCCCTGTCAAGACATCTAGGTTTTCTGATACTGGTGGTATAGATATTTCGGGCAAGTCTAAACCATGTATTTATTCTAAAGTTATTGTAAGAATTACAACCACCAACATTGTTTGACTTAATCCATCAAATGTCTTCGTGGAGCTGAGATAAGAGCGATTTATCTTGCACAGTTTTTTAATGACCAACCATCATATAATCTTATCGGAAAACTTCCAGTGCGCATAACCGACTCTTAGGTTACAGAGTTCAGTCTTAAAATGGCTTTCAGTTTATTTGTGCCATGACTAATTGAAATTATTTTTGAGTTTCACTAAAATATTTAGATATGGAGGCTTGTTGAAATAAATTATTAATTGAGTGGGACAATAACCGTAATTGACCAATAATGACATAATGTACAGAGTTATCATCCCTTTTATATATACTAATTGTATTTGGCTTGTGAAAATGGTATCTGACTTTCACCAAATTTGAACAGCATGTCTGTGAATTGTTCGGCAAAGACAATGCGTATTATCTAATCAAACGTTAAAGTACGTATTTTCGCAGGACTATGTCAAAATAATGTTTACGCAATAGCTATATTTAAATATGTTGGTTCTAAGTTAGGGTTTGTCCTGTTGAATTAGCTGTCCCCCGCCTTTTGAAAGAAAATTAGAAATGTACACTATATTGTGGCCGCAACTAGTTCATTTTTGAAGAGGTTCAATTCATATTTTTTGGACTGTTTGTCATTATATGAATAGATCTTATTTATTCATTATTTTGATTTTTATTCTAGTTATACCCTTTTTGGACTTGAAATAAATTTAAACGCTTAATTAATTCTTTGTGGCCACAACTTGCCAAGTCTAAAGGGAATTCAATTCATATTAAGTGGTATTCTGTGAAGATATCATATTCAATCGGCCGTTTTGGACTTTGAGTGTTTTTTAGGGTTTAATAAGAACCTTGTAGACGCAACGCAACTTATCATTCAGTTTTGATGGGATTCAAATCACATTTAATAGGATGTTTGCCATTATGTGAAAATATGTAATCGTCATTTTCATTCGACATTTGTTTTACTATAGTTATGGCCCTTTTAGGAGTAGCACTTTAGGACCTCATACTAAGAACCTTGTGGCCACTACTAGTCGTTCAGTTTTGACGGGATTCACCTTTCATATTTGGAAGGATTATTTGCCATTATGTGAAGATGATGATCATATAAATTGTCAGTTTATTTAACAATCTTTACCGCACTTAAACTAGTTAGTACCTAATAAGAGCCATGTGAGCCCAACTAGTCACTTTGTTTTGAAAATATTCAATTTATTTTGGTATGATTATTTGCTAACACGTGAATAAGCTGATATTCAATTGTCGTTTTGATTTAACCATATGAACTGAAGTTTTACACATTTTAGACTTTCGGACTAAAACTAAAATGTGTTATATTCACTTTGTTCTTTATTACATAGTTTTCGAACAATTCATCATTAAAATCAACAACCAAATCTCTTATAATAATAATAATAATAGAATAATTGATTAACTGAAACAACTGTTTTCCTTATACAGATCCGTCTTCCTATTATGTAGAACATGGTGATATGTATGCAAACTAAATGTCTTATGCATGCATGATGTTAATTCCATTGAAATAATTTGGAACATTTTGATCACCCCATGCACTGGTCAGACAGGTAAATGCCCCTATCATTATGAACATTGTGGGAGGAATTCAATATATAAGAACAGAGGTAATATTCTATGACTGGAGATAAGACTGTTGTACGATCATTGGGATTGCTGTTCCCCAGATACAGATATGTCAAGTTTGCAATATCATTGCACATGGAATTTTACCGAGATGTGTATTATTAAAGTAGATATATTCAGGATGATTGCTGTACTGCACACACTGAGAGTGTCTTCAGCCCGATCTGATATTAATTTAAGAAATAGAGATTATTTAACTTATGGGATTGATTATAGGGAAATCCTTCACGAGATGGTAGACGTGTGGTTCTTTTCAGGAACAGCGTATGCGAATGAGTGAAAGAACAAAATACGCCTACCATCGAGTGAAGGATTTCTCTATAACCAAATCCAGCGGTTAAATAATCTATTTATTGAATTTAAATCAGTTTATGTATGATTTTAACAAAAATTATTCTATTGAAGGTTATCAACAACACTTTATTGAAGTCATGTTTTAATTTCACAGGTGTTTATTTTTTTGTGTTCGGAGTTAGTTATTAAGATTATGAATATTTTTTTCACAGAGAAATCAGAATATTTAACTCATAGAAATGTAATAAGTTTAAATTTCGAAATCATTATTTCTTGAGCTACACCCCCGACTAAAACGATACCAGGCTCGCACCATATGTAACATATATATACTCAAAACTCGTATTATATATTGGAAGTTAATTGTGTCCGGTCCTTTACTTTGCTCCTGAAAAGAGCGCTTACCTCTGTAATATACAGTCACCATGTGTTTTATAGTGTTAAAAGTAAATGTTCTTAAATGAAAAACAATTATCTACAAAATAAGTCGCATTCATTTTATAAGCACTTTATAGAATAAATAGTATAGATATTCACTCTGTCCGACTTCGAAATGCTTAGTACTACTGTCGTATATGTCTAAATATGCGTATGCTTCTCTACAACAGTTTCCTTGATAGCGTGATACTCAATCATAATCTAGACCAACACAGTGCCCAAGACCACTTCTATGTAAAGATATGTTGGAAGCAAGGGCAGATAAATCCGATAAGCGTATGCTTCTGTACAACAGTTTCCTCGATAACATGACACTCAATCATAATCTAGACCAACACAGTGCCCAAGATCCCTTCTATGTAAAGATATGTTGGAAGCAAGGGCAGATAAATCCGATAAGCGTATGTTTCTGTACAACAGTTTCCTTGATAACATACACTCAATCATAATCTAGACCAACACAATGTCCAAGATCACTACTATGTAGACCAACACAATGTCCAAGACCACTACTATGTAAGGATATGTTTGAAGCAAGGGCAGATAAATCCAATAAGCGTATGTTTCTGTACAACAGTTTTCTTGATAACATACACTCAATCATAATCTAGACCAACACAGTGTTCAAGATCGCTAGTATGTAGACCAACACAGTGTTCAAGATCACTACCATGTAAGGATATGTTGGAAGCAAGGGCAGATAAATCCGATAAGCGTATGCTTCTGTACAACAGTTTCCTTGATAACCTGACACTCAATCATAATCTAGACCAACACAGTGTCCAAGATCACTACTATGTAGACCTACACAATGTCCAAGACCACTACTATGTAAGGATATGTTGGAAGCAAGGGCAGATAAATCCGATAAGTGTATACTTCTGTACATCAGTTTCCTTGATAACATGACACTCAACCATAATCTAGACCAACACAGTGTCCAAGACCACTACAACGTAAGGATATGTTGGAAGCAAGGGCAGATAAATCCGATATGAGTTAAAGGAGTTATTGCTAAGTCCTCTTTTTATTTTATTATTGTAAAATGTGTGTTGCCTTCTCCTCAAAAGCTATAATAGCTAACCGTACCAAACGTATAGTGCAACAGTACGACAATGTACAGATGTGTAGGAAGCATTGGAAGATTAATTAGATAAAGGTGAAAGTAAGTATTTCCCTTAATAGTTGTAAGTCGTATTATTATTGTTGAATGCGTGTTGGCTACTTCTCACGAAGTATAATACCAGTACCAAACACTAGTAGGTAATGTCGTGTTATCATGGCAGATAATATAGATAGCACATACTAAACATATTTCCGTTTACTGTAATAACCATCTATAGCAGTGTATAATGGCGGGGATATTATTTCTCTGAATTTTCTATTTAAATGCATTAAAGAGTGATATTAATATTATCGTATTCCAACATATTAATAAGTCCCTACTGAATCCTCGTTCTTTTCTTCGATGCTTTAAAAGAAAAATGATTCGTTTACACATACAATTTGTGTTTCCTCTCTTTTGTTTTATCAGAAACCAACTGTTTGTCAGTCTCCCGAGATAATTTGAATAAAACTAAAGCTTTTACACATGAGTACTGCCAATAATCCTTTCCCTGTCGGATTTGCTTCCAAATGTATTTGTGCGCAATCATGTTTATACTGGCATCATACTGGCCAAGGGCCAGCAGAGCTTATGGGATGGCGAGTTGTCTGTCGTCCGTCGTCCGTCGTCCATCCGTCGTCCATCCGTCGTCCGTCGTCCGTTTGTTAACTTTTACATCGTTAAGACAACTGGGCCTTCATTTTTCTTCCGATCTTTACCAAACTTTAACAGATTGTTAATATCAATGAAAGCTCGGAAAAGTTTGAAAACCAGCTAGATTGGACCAGTAACAGCGGAGTTATGGCCCTTGATTTAGTTAATAATGCTATATTTTGCCTCGTTAAGACGATAGGGCCTTCATTTTTCATCCGATATTTACCAAACTTTATCAGATTGTTAATATCAATGAAAGCTCGGACAAGTTCGAAAACCATTTATATCGAACCAGTAACAACGGAGTTATGACCCTTGATTTAGTTCAAAATGCTATATTTTGCCTCGTTAAGACGATATGGCCTTCATTTTTCATCCAATCTTTACCAAACTTTATCAGTGCCAATTAAAGCTCGAACAAGTTCGAAAAGCAGCCAGATCGGACTAGTAACAGCGTAGTTATGGCCCTTGATTTCATTAAAAATACTATATTGTGCCTCATTAAGAAGATATGGCCTTCATTTTTCATCCGATCTTTACCAAACTTTACCAGATTGTTAATGTCAATAAAAGCTCAGACCAGTTCGAAAACCAGCCTGATCGAATCAGTAACAGAGGAGATATGGCCCTTGATTTAGTTAAAAATGCTACATTTTGCCTCGTTAAGACGATAGGGCCTTCATTTTTCATCCGATCTTTACCAATCTTTACCAGATTTTTAATGTCAATGAAAACTCGGACAAGCTCGAAAACCAGCCAGATCTCCCAGTAACAGCGGAGTTAAGGCCCTTGATTTAGTTAAAAATGCTACATTTTGCCTCTTAAGACGATAGGGCCTTCATTTTTCATCCGATCTTTACCAATCTTTACCAGATTTTTAATGTCAATGAAAACTCGGACAAGCTCGAAAACCAGCCAGATCGCCCAGTAACAGCGGAGTTATGGCCCTTGATTTAGTTAAAAATGCTACATTTTGCCTCTTAAGACGATAAGGCCTTCATTTTTTTTCATCTGATCTTTACCAAAATTTACCAGATTTATATATTTTTTTCTTTTTTTTTGAATTTAATTTCCTTATTTATTTTGATTTTTTTTTTTTCTTATTTTCTTTTTTGATTTTTATTATCTCTACTGGCCAAGTTCGAAAACCAGCCGGATCGGACCAGTAACGGCGGAGTTATGACTCTTGAGTTATTTAAAAATGCTATAGTCACTCGCTTCATTGATGTTATTAGAGCCATATTAGCCAGTAGAGCGTCCACAGGCCCTCTTGGGCCTCTTGTTACATTATTTGATTGTAATAACATTGCTCTGATAGTGTTTTCTTACATCCAAACCATCTACACGCCCAAAGTCACTCACGCACAAACGCGCACACGCACTTATGCATTTGCGCAAATCATCTCACAGTTTGTGTTTGTTTGTTTTTCGATGTTACATTAGTTTCATGGATCATCATTTGACGATTATCATCATTAAAAGGGACCGTAGGTCATCTGGAGGAAATCTGGGTATCAATTCAAAAACGAATGACACCATCTTGAAGTGCTTCATTGTAATACAAAATGTGCAAATGCACAAAATGGGTCCACATGTTACCTTTATTTCATTTTTTTATTTATTGTTAATGAAAACGTGGTCAGGAAATCTGGAAAACTCGGCGAGGTTGTTGTTGTTACTCATAATTATTAACATATATGGTGTTCATGTTGTTATTATTTTTGCATGAACATTTATACAACTGTGTGTTGACCACAAACTAGAACTTTAACATGACATGAATTGAAAGTTATGATTAATCAACAGAAACGCTATCAGTCAATGACGTTTCTAGACGAACTGTCTCATAAACAATAATTAAAGGAGGAAGGCATCTTCCATGTTTCTGTTATGCAGATTCGTTATAGTTAGCGTGTTATTTAACCGTATATAACCATATCACACGATTAAAAACTTCGATATTAAACATTCTAAATAATGCCAAGGTAGGTCACCCTTGAAAATCGATATTTGCTTTTTTTACAACAATCTGACTAGGCAATACCTCACGTTTAACAGTCTAAGTTAATACGCGTTTTGCGGATCTAAATCACTCAGAAGAAATATACATGTATAATCACGGAAGATAAATTAACTGATTGCAAAGTAATATATTAAAAAATGAAGAATCACGACATTTTATGACGATCCGTTATATTACCTGCATATTAAAAATGTTGCAAACGATAAAATCAAACGCCACACATTATATCCAATATAATATAAGGATTATATTCAAAATTATAGAAATTATGTTTACTTCCTCCTATCCCTTTGAATCAATTTGTTTGTTTGTTTGCATGATATTTTACGTCATTTTCAACACATGTCAGGTTATATATGGCGGTCGAATTGCTTGTAGTGGAGGCAGACCACCGACTTTTCCTGGGTAGAACCAGTACTGTACACCTCCCGCCATCCCTTCCTGCACTTACAAATCGAACTCCCAGTGGGATTCGAACCCGCAGCGGTGAGAGGCGAGAAGGTTTACAACGCAACGTCGTTAACCACTGGGCCATGGATACGCTATCCCTTTGAATCAAATGAAACAAATACATTTGTATATTTAATATGGAACTGAAACACATTATTTTGTTGTACTTGTATTTGAATGCATAACTATTATTCTCCCAAATCACATCCACTTCCTTTAACAACTGTGCTGTTTGTTGCCTTATTAAATGAGTATTGTTACACAGCGATGTCAACCTACTCATCTATTGATTATTTTTGGGTTTTGTTAAATTCGCCGATCGTGCTAGCAGGTCATTAAATTAGAATAAAAATGGAACACTTTATTCAAACTAAAGCAAACAACCATGCTATTTTCACAGTTTCTTTATTACAGTTTTAATCAATAAACAATTAAATCAGTGCCACAACCTGACAGTTCTCACGATCAGTAAATTGCAAAAAGATCCTTTCACAACTCTCCTCTTAATACGAAAGTAAGTCATTTGTCTTAAAGAGTCACATATCAGATACAGTTGCTATCACAAATAGAATGATCCATTATTAAAATTATTAAAATATGCTATGTCATGAACACACGAGTAGTTTTATGTACATTGTGGAAGTGACTTTAATATGTAATCGTTCAGAGTTTCAGTACTTGACTCACATCTTCCGTTCAGACGTATGTACATTGTGGGAATGACTTTAATATGTAATCTTTCAGAGTTTCAGTACTTGACTCACATGTTCCAACTATATTAACGGATGTGACATTCCATGTTTTGAGATACGACATGCTGCTGCACGTGCACTCAATAGGTTTGGTGTTCTGCAAATACACAACTCTCAAATCCGGAATCGACATTATTGCACGTGGTATTTTATCGAGCTGCGTAGTGTCAAGGCGAAGAGTAGATACACGTGTGTTATACATAAAGGCATGTGGTGAGATATATTCGAGAGGATTGTTATACAGATAAAGAGTAGTAAGATTCTTTAAACCGATCAGATCGTAGTCTTCAACTGTTAGTAGTTGATTGTTAGCCATTTGTAAGTATGTCAGAAGTGTTAGCTTGTTTACAGCAAACGGTATCCTGGCGAACTGATTATTATACAAGTTTAAAGTTGTCAGGTTAGAATGGGAAGGAATCATATCAGCATCGATAAGGCGTATGTGGTTGTATCGCAATCTAAGGGATGTCAGTGATGGAAACTCTCTAAATACGTCCGGAAATTCATGAAGCTGGTTACTATCCAAGTTTAATGAGGTTACGGATGTCACGTGACATGGTGGAACTATAGGAGAACGTAATGCTTGGTTATTATTTAACGTCAACGTCCGCAGATGTATTAGATAACATACAGCGTAGGGGATTCTTTCTAATTTAGAGTTATATATTGTTAACGATATCAGAGTCGTTTCTAAGCCATGGAATGCGTTATCATCGAGTCGAGGAAACGGAATTTTGTCTACATAAAGCGTTATCAACTTTCGTAAGAGATGCAGTTCCGTTGGCCAAGATGTAAAGTGGTCGATACTGATATATAATGATGTCAAGGAATGACCAATACTAGACATGGTGGACGGGTCCAGTGATTGGATAGGATTGTTTCGTACGTCCAGTGTTTGTAGACCAGTGATCTTTCCCAGAGCGCCCTGAATACTTGTCAGGTTGTTGTTCTGTAAATTCACATAATACGTAGCATTCTCAATGCCTGTAAAGGCGCCCGCTTCAATGGAATTGATGTTATTGGAATTCAAATGAAGCTGAATTGTGTTGCATTTGCACTGCTGATATTTGAGAATTGTGTTCGCGTGGATACTTGTTATATGATTACTCTGTAAATATATGGTTAAACTAGACATATGATTGTCCGTTGGAATAAATGCCGGTACTGAAGCCAAGTTTTTGCTGTTACAGTAGACATTACTGCCGATGCAGGGTGCATGGTGGAGGAGCCAAACACTGATCCCCACTCAGCAGGAATGTTGTAGTAAAACTCGCCTTGTACACGAGCAAAATATACAACTGAAATGATAACGAAATATTCATTGTACATTAACAGAATATACAGTGAAAGAAAAAAGAAATCGGCATTGTACATAAACAAAATATAATAAAAGAAGTAAATATATAAAACTAGAATTATTTTAATATTTATATATTACATAGTAAAATAATTCTTGTTTTAATAATAATAATAATAATAATAATAATAAATAATAATAGTAATAAATAATAATAGTATAAATAATAATAGTAATAAATAATAATAGTAATAACAAATAATAATAGTAATAAATAATAATATAATAATAGTAATAAATAATAATAGTAATAAATAATAATAGTATTGAATAATAATAGTAATAGTAATAGTAATAATAATAGTAATAATAATAATAATAATAAAAAAAACTACAAACTTCTTTGAATTTTTTTTATTTTTAGTATTAATAATTTAATCTATCAGTTATGCTAAATTTGTACAGAAAAGATCCTCTGGCATTATTTTTTTTTGATAATAATAATAATAGTAATAATAGTAATAATAATAATAATAATAATAATAATAATAATAATAATTATTATTATTATTATTATTATTATTATTATTATTATTATTATTTGGTCATTCCCAATAATGCGGGACACAGCAAATAAAAAAATCCACTCACGACTATCTTACTAATATTGAAGCATAACAATGGCATATGGCAATCTTGATATTTGTTAAACTCGAGGTGTCCCGTCAGTTTGTCTATATAACTTATCAGTACTGTTATTCATTCGATCTTTGGAGATCACTGAGCCCGATACTTATATTTAGTTATCGTTGGTACATTTTCAATTTCTTTTGTTTTCTTACTTAATTTTTGATTCGGTGGTTCCACTACTCCGGCCTATAAAAGGCTCTGGGTATTGTTTAACCACTTATAGGATATGTTGTCTGCTTTTTAATTTAGTCTTTTGGTTGTTACTTGTGATACGCAGGCTTCATAACCGCTGCTCCCAACTAAATTCCATTATTTTTATTTCGCTCTTCGGGGCATTTAATTTTATTAGATACTGGGACCATACGCCGTACGACATGGGGAAGCGTATAACTCCATGTCCACCGCCGTATGCATGCCATCTTTGGGATGGTTAAAATTGTGTACTGTTGATTTTATTAATATTGAGTTCTGCTCAACCCGGGGCTAGAGGGCGTGAGCGGTAGCCAGCACATTTCACTACCGCTCATGAACAGTCTCAATCAAACCGAGACCGCAATATTTCGTATGTGTCGTGCTCGGCCGTTTCCAAAGGTCCATTATCATACTTTTATTAATTACGTATTTGCAAATTACTTTTAATATCTATTTGAATAGTTATATCTAGTCAGTTAGAGAAAAGTTTTTTGTTTTTTTAAACGAAATGTTGATTGTATTGCATCAGTAAAACAGAAACAACTATGGTAGAATAACGAAACATGATGAAGAAAAATTGACAATTTTAAATTGTATTAATTTTTAATTGAATGCACGAGTTTAAACTTAGAATTATACTAGACCAATAAATCTTGGTGCTATTTGTAACGCTTAATACATATTTCAAGGTTCCCATTAAAATGCGATATAAGTATTGCACAGAGTTGACATATATAAATATAAATATAAAACAACTAGAAATGTGTTCAGGACACGGATACCCCTGCTAAGGTCACTATGCCATAGCATTTTGATAATGAACATGTAATGTGTACAACAGTGGAGTTATGGAGAAGCGCTCGTTTCTATGCCCGTAATTTTGACAAAGTCAAGGGTTATAACTCTGTGGTTCTTGGTCCAAAATAAAACATTCCTGTAAAGTTTGGTGACCGTGATTTAAATAGTTCAGCCCAAATGTTGACTAACTCAAAATGTCGTCTTCATGAGGCAAAATATAGCATTTTCAACTAAATCAAGGGCCATAACTCCGCTGTTACTGGTCCGATCTGGCTGGTTTTTGAACTTTTCCGAGCTTTCATTGATATTAAAAAGCTGGTAAAGGTTGGTAAAGATCGGATGAAAAATGAAGGCCCTATCGTCTTAACGAGTCAAACGTTAATGGACGGACAACACAAAATCCTATTAGCTCTGCTGGCCCTTGGCTAGGAGAGCTAATGGAAACCTAGATGCGCATCTTCACTTGCTGGTTAACATTCCTGTAAAGTTTGGCGACCGTAAGTTAAATAGTAATGGAGGAGGGCGCGACACAAGTTGTTCAGCCCCTATTTTGACTAAGTCAAGGGCCATAACTCATAAAAATGAAAACCCAGGTACGCATCTTTACTTGCTGGTCAACATTCCTGTAAAGTGGGACGATTTTGGGACGTACGGACGGCCAAGTGCAAATATATATGCCACCCCCGCCCCCAATCAAGTGGAGGCATAAAAACCTAAAAAAAAAAAACATCACGGAAGTCAGAAACAAGTATGAGCCGTTAAGGGTTAACACAATTTAGCTGTTATAAAACATTAAGAGCTATGATTCTTACAGCTACGACAAACCTATAAACGTCACTCTAAACATACAGTGCGTTTTCTAACTTTTTGTTTTATATAAACAGTGTGTAAAAGTGATCATTGTAGGAGGCCATGGTGTCCGCACCGGCCATGGTGTCCGCGGATACCATGGCCTAGGCGTAGGAGGCCATGATGTCCGCAAGGCGTCTCAAAGTTATGTGATCGAGTGTAAGGTGGTGTTATAGCATATTGGGTGGAGAAATAATGACAGAATGAGTAAACTGAATTGAAGTGAATCTTGTTTAACGACTCAAAACATTATAGGTTATTTTGAGTTCCCCTGAGAAAGTTGAAGGTGTATTATAACTTATTGAGTGGGGTAAATTGAATTGAATTGAATATAGTTCAACGGCTCATGTAGAAATTATAGGTTGTTTAGAGCGGCCCCAGAGAAATTTGAAGGTATATTATAACTTTTTGAGTGTGTGTGTTGCGGGGATAGTGGGGATTGAAATGAATTGAACCGAATATTATTCAACGGCTCATCAACACATTATATGTTATTCAGAGCCGTCCCAGAGAGAATGAAAAGTGGTAATATAACTTACTGAGTTATAAAATAATGACTAAATAAGGAAATTGAATTGAACTGAATCTTATTTAACGGCTTATCAACACGTTATAGATTATAAGCCGTTAAACACGATTTAATCAATTATATTTCCTTATTTAGTCATTATTTAACCACTCACTAAGTTATAAATAATATCACCTTCCACTTTCTCTGGGGGGTGGCCCTAAATAATCTATAATGTGTTGATAAGCAGTTCAACAAAATTTAATTCAATTCAATTGACTTATTTAGTCATTATTTCAGCACTCTTTAAGTTATAATACAACATTCCCCTTTCTCTGGGATAGCTCTAAATAACCTGTGATGTGTTGATGGGCCTTTGAACAATATTCAATTCAATGTATCCCCACTCAATAAGTTCTCCTGATTTTATCATTATTTCACCACTCACTAAATTATAACACCACCTTCAACTTTCGCGGGGTGGGGATGTGTGGAGGTTAGCGCCGTGGTGTAATGGCTAGCATTGCGGCTTAGTAACCCAGGGATTGCGCGTTCAATCCCAGCCAGGACCGAATTTGGGTTAGTTATCGAAATATTTCAAAAGTACTTCCTACCTTACCAGTCCTTCGGATGAGACTTTAAACCTAGGCCTGCTCGCTAAAATGCTTAGTACAATACAGCGAGGATAAATAAACGCTTATACGCACGCACTTTCTCTGGGGTGGCTCCAAATAACATATAATGTGTTGATGAGCCGTTGAACAATATTCAATTCAGTTCAATATTCAGTTCAATATTCAATTCAATACCCCACCCCCACCCCCACTCACTCCATCCCTCCCCCAACAGACACACACTCAATACGTTATAATACACCTTCAACTTTCTCTGGGGCGGCTCTAAATAACCTATAATGTGTTGATGAGCCGTTGAACAATATTCATTTCAATTCAATACCACCCCACACACACTCAATACGTTAAAATACACGTTCAACTTTCTTAGGGGCAGCTCTAAATAACATATAATGTGTTGATGAGCCGTTGAACAATATTTATTTCAATTCAATACCACCCCACACACACTCAGTACGTTATAATACTCCTTCAACTTTCTCTGGGGAGGCTCTAAATAACCTATAATGTATTGATGAGCCAATAACAGGATTCAGTTCAATTCCATTTACTCATTCAGTCATTATTTCTCCACCCAATATGCTATAACACCACCTTACACTCGATCAGATAACGTTGGGACGCCCCCTGCGGACAACATGGCCTTGCGGACACCATGGCCTCCTACGCCTAGGCCATGGTATCCGCGGACACCGTGGCCGGTGCGGACACCATGGCCTCCTACAATCATGAATAATAATAGTATGCAGTTTGTAAATCACTCCACGGTAGAATGCAGATTGCGATCCTTGAATATAATACCAAATGAGAATAAATGGTGGGTTTCTTATATTTGCGTCTGTTGCAGATTCTCTTATCATGGACTTTTGAGTAGCATTTTCAAATTACACTATTAATTATGTGTTCTTTTTACATAATTCACCACGTTGCTTATGGAATGTGTTTCTATTCATAGTTTATATATTTCTGTTATTTTAACATCTAACTGATGAACAATCCGATTAGATAAAAAATAAATAGTAATAACAAATTACTCTACACAGTTTGAAAGAAACCCAGATAGACACCCATGTACGCCGATTCCGTTTTCAAACCCAGCATATCGTAATTGCCCCGACAATAGTTTTAGTGAGCCCTTTCTAAATCAAAACGTGAGATAACATTGGTGTATTTTCTGCTGTTATAAATACTCTAAACCTAAGGAGCATGCAAACAAAGGAAAAGCACGGCAATATGACAGAGGAGATTACGAATCTCTTAGAAAAACATGCTGCTGGTTTAAACTGGGACTCGTATTTGAAGACAATGTATCTACTAAAATAATTAAACTAGCTGATGTAACTATTCCTCGTGAAGTTATCACTGTTAGGCCTTTGATCCACCGTGGCTTCATAATGACATTCAACAAGTGATGGGAAAACGGAATGACTACATGACAAAGCCAAACGGTTGAAACAGAGGGTCACTAGACAGAATACCGACGAATAAGATGTGGAACTACTACTGTGATTATAAATGCTAGAGAAAATCACTTAGACGAACTAGCTGACACATAACATTCCGATATGCTTTCTTTTTATGACTGTTTTATTATAAAGCCATTCATTTATTCCTCCGTTAAAACATAATGGTAATACATAATTATACCGATAACAACGACAAGGCCCATTTGCTAAATAAACTTTTTCAAATACAGTCTAATTTGAATGAAGTCAATAAACCACTTCAGGCTTTTGACTTAGATCTAACAGGACCAACGCTTGGCATGATTAACATAACACCGACTGAAGTAGAATATGTATTTAAAAACACTGAAGCTAGGCAAAGCAATGGGACCTGATAATATTAATAACAAAATTCATAAAGAACTAGCTTCTTAATTATCTACACCATTATCAAGTCTCTTTAAGATTCCTCTGACCCCACTAAATGAAGAAAGTAAGTTTAATATTTTGTTTTAGATTGTGTGGCATTTCAAGCCTCTATTAACCAAGTTATTGAAAATGATAATGTTTTATGGAAAATAGAGTTTTTAAAAATATATATTTCATAATTATATAACCGTCAGTCATAATATGCTATAATCTCAAGTTCCTTTCCTTTCATGTTTTGGGGGAAAAGAAATTTCAAAGTCTTCTTCATACAGTTGCCTTTAGATTTTTTCAAAATTAAAGTTGAAAATATCCATTATTTATGAAAATAAAACCGTTCTGACGTTCAATGAAACCACACCAGCAGATTATATGGTTGTTATAGTAATTGATAATGATAACTGCATATTTTGAAATTGAAGTATATTACTTAACAATTGCGAACACTGATTGTCTCAACATTCCTTAACATGGTGTATAGCAAGAAAATGTCACTTGCTGCTCAAGCTGTATGTGGCCTGTCGTTATATTTCTGAAATGATGTGATGTCAGGATGATTTCCTAGGAACGGAAAAACGGTCGGACATACCCGGTATTAAGATGTGTGACTTTTGTTTTCTACCCGTCTGGCATTAATTGAACACTATATTACATTCTGAGCTAGAAATGTTATACATTTTTTTTATATTTATATAGAATAGTTTATTCTCAACTAGAAATGCAATAAACTGTTTATTTACTTTATATAGAAATGATCAAACTAGTACTATGCACTGTTCTGCTAGTCACATAATATCTGTGTATATATGTTTTGCATTTATATTTGATGATGTACGTTGTACAAGTCATAAACGTATGTTCTATGCGTGTTAGTGCTAGGGAACCAGCAGACAGCAACCTTGCTGAACTTCGCTAGGATATACTGGAAGTAAGGCAGCTAATTCTACGAGTACGGCGCATGCGTTTGGTGGTATCAAAGATTAAGCGGCGCTGTGTTATTATCCAGCAAAATGCTGATTGTTGAGGATAAATGCGTTTAATGTGACTTTCTGTTGATTAAATTGCATGTAGGAACATAAAATAGAAACATAAAATAGTGTTTCTGGATTTATTTATTTTTTTGAAAATTGAAGAAATGGGCAGTTCTTGCACTAATTATATCCAATATGCGTAACTGTTTCCCAAAGCATGCCAATATTCAATGTGGATTCCAAACTATTTTTCGTGCTTATAATGACTTGAAATAAAACTCATTTGGAAATAGGTTATATTTCATGAAAATGTGATGTCTAGCTGACAGATGGTCAAACAGACGCCCAACGGCAAAGTGAAGAATAGTGTTTCACAACCTGTATTCACACATGCGTAGCCAACTTTCGAACCAAATGTTTAGAAACTAATAAAGGAAACCACAACGGACGATCTGTGTGGTGTTTAATGTTTTGCGTGCCTAAAACCTAGTTTGATAATTGGCTGTACACACATCTGCGTGTTATGCATTTGAGTTATCTCGTATGCATGTTTGACGTTTTTGAAAATAGCAGTAGAATTTGGACAAAAATCTAAAGAATTTGCAGAATATACGATGATTACTTACAGCAACGATGACCTTTGGACACAACATTTTCAATCCTACAAACGTCAGTGATTTTTTAACAACTCGATTCAGACCTGAAATTTAAAACCAACCAATTAATGTATGAACAAATATTACGTATGTCAAAAAGCCACAGGTAATGCAGATGTCCCCCCAAAATGTATTTCTTACAGATTCTCGAACAACCAAGATTAAGGCATTGAGTCTACAATGCTTTTGTGATTTGTTAGAACATACCAGTATTATAATAAGACTAATTTATTTTAATTTGATATCGGCAACATGGATTCCGAATATTTATCAGCATAAACTATAAGTAATTTGATGGCTAACAGTGGACATGGGCTCTCTTCAATGTCCGGGAAAGGGTATACGCATCCCAGCCACTGCCTGCGAAAAACGACACCAGCATTACTGAGTGCACGCGAAACGCATTGTTTGCATACTCTTGCTTCCATTACCTAATGTAGCTTCGAACAGTGCGCCTTTTGTAAACCATAATTAAACTATTATATTTTCTAAGTCACTGTATCATCCATTCTATTTTGCAAAGGAACAATGATTGCATTGACGATAAAAGTGAACATTAAATATTATGTTTTAAATACACCTTTAATCGTCAATTATTTTTAAAGGACGCGCAGTTTCAATAAAACAATTAAACTAATAAAACGAGCATGTTCTTCAATTACCATTTTAATATCAGTGCGATTTGAAAAGTATTTACATATTTACATTAGTATCGATCGGAGTTTTTCACTGATGAAGGAATGTGCTTGATATCATATCTCTTAATTAGATGTTAAAAGTTGAAGATGTACACATTACCTTAATCATTACCTTAATCTCGTTTATATATAGCACAAACTGGCTTTAATTCTAGTACAGTATTGACATGACCAGCATTAATTACAGTCGCCACAGTTGCAAGAACAGGTAAAGTAGGATTGACATCGATTGAAAGGCATAACTTTTGTAAACATCTGGCACTTGTTTCTAAAGTATCATCAATATTCCTGGAACCGAAATTGAGATTAAATTATTTATGTTTAAACTTCGATTTGGAACACAAGTTAAATAACCTACTCGATGGTAGCCGTGTGTTTTGTTTTTATGTCACTCGCATACGCTCGTACATTTAAAGCATCACACGTCTACCATCTCGTGAAGGCCATATAATCGATCCGGGCAGTTAAATAATCTCTATACACTTGCAGAGTTCTGCTTTACGAGAAAATTGCACTCACAAACAAATCCGAAATTTACTCATATAGTATACATAACCTGTCAATGTTCCCTTTCCGTATTAAATTTATTTAAAGCTGAAATATTACCTAAAGTAAGATTCTAGTATACTCCACGTCCTGTATTACCAATATTATATTAATATTGTAATATTTTATCTATTAAAATCACAAAACCAGTAATGAATGCAGACGTTTGCAGACGGCTCTCATATAAAGACAGGCGCTTATCATACTTGTGCCATTTTTGTATTATGTTGGTGCCTGCACCAGTTGTTCAGGGTCACATCCTACGGGGTTGGAATGACAATTATGATTTGGGAATGTTTTATCTCCGCGACACCTGGTATATACTAGTCAAAATTCCTAAGTAGCCACCTAAGATTTATGTCAATAATATTCTCAATGTTTTGTGCATTTCACTCTTGAATAGAATACGGTTGGACTGCAAAATAACGAGTTTAAATCGTCTGAACAGATTGCATGAAAACATTGTAAAGCTTTCAAGTCGATATTTCTTAGAAATAAATTATAACATGTGTACAATTGGGTAAATAGGATTTTGTTAAGTACTTCGAATTAGTGCCGGTTTCGATTTTCTTCATTCTAAAATATGCCAACTAAAACTATTTTGACATGTTTTACTAGCATTACCACTACACGTGCATTTGCAAAAGCAAATTTTCGAAATATTTAATGTTAGCGATGAATTTCAGTTACTTGAATTTCAAAGATTATTCAATTACAAGAAATCCGCGGATTCACATGTTTCAAATGACGGGGGCGAGACATAAGAATAAAAGATAAATGATGACTTAAATGAAAGTTTGTAAACATTTTAATAACTAAAAACAATGGAATTTAACGTTTGCTGAGATGACATTTAAGTGCATATGTTTAAAAACGAAATGTCATTCTATAAAAAAAAAATGAAATTATCAGCTCCAAAAAGTAGGTCAATGTCATAGATGAAAAATACTCGCTGCCCAAGACACAACTATGTCAAAATAGAATGTTTGACTTCCAAAGATTAAGCTATAAACTAGGTTTAAAGCATCTGGTGCATAGTTATAGTTCATGAGAAAGTGATGTAAATGTAACAATTAAAGTTATCTGCCCTTTGCTTGGATGGTGAAGGTCACATCCACATTTGCTTTTTGACACGCACGAAGTTTGAAAGGTCTAATGCATAAAGTTTGTGAGAAAGTGACCTAAACGCAAATGTTGAAGGTAAACATTATTAAGTTATCTGCCCTTTGCTTGGAAGATCAAGGTTACATCCACATTTGCTTTGTCACGTTGCAATGTTAGAATTGTTTTATCGGAACTGAGCAGGCTATGTCGATTCTTTTTCTTGCATATCATTTACATTCTGCGCATTGACATTGCCAACTACTAAAATTGTGCATGTTTTTTACAGAATGGTGTCATGCAACTATCAGCGCGCAACTTTTATCTTTCGCCAAATTGTTTTAATTTTAATGTTTCTCCTTTTTTATGTTGATTTCGGATAATGAAAAATGTCTTATAGTTTACTAATTTTAATTGTAAATGCCTTCATTTATTAGCTCATTTAATTTCTTAAATAAACAGCTATTTAAAGTCCTGTTT